>CM054410.1:15567500-15650000 GCA_028858755.1 Ara ararauna
TAAACAAACCCACATGTACACAACACAGCTTTTAATAGATTTCTTTTTTCCCCAGGATGGCCCTTCCTGCCTTTGAAGGTCTTGGTTTTCAGCACCCTATCCCTCAAACTCCGATCCACCACCAGCAGAGAGAAGGAGTTCCCGATAAATCCAGTATCCCTCTACACTGCCAATGAATCAGGTGGAGATAGCTTTATTATTCTTATTTCATGGGGAAATAGCAGATCAGCTGTGCTTGTTATCTGAGATGAACGCAATAGGAAAAATTGTGAAGACTGACAATCAAGGCAAGGCTCACATTTCCCAATGAAGGCATCTTCTAAAGAGAAGTTCCTTAAATGAGCTTGTTTATTTTTTTCTTAATACTTGTTCTAACTTTTTTAAAAAAGCTTTTCTCTCACTTATTTCTGCAGTTTACGCAAACCAAACCAAACAAAAACCAGACAGAAATAAACCACAAACTTCCCAAACACTGTGCAACCCACAGCAACACTGGCAACTTCTCATTCATTCATTGACATCAGTTGGGCCAAGCACATATTTTTCCAAGGGACTATATACAGATAGTTCCTTTGAGCACCCCCTTTCTCAAGACTGCTCCGAGAAGCAATTTATTACTGAAATGGATCCTCAGGGCTGTGATCCTGATACTCAGGTAGTCAGGTCACGGATGAATAGTTCTTTCCCAAAGACCTACCTGGTACCAGGCAGCAACACCAAACAAAATAAAATGTGGGTGGATGCAGACCCATTTCTTCACCTGAAGGTTGAATGCTGCTTTCTTTGCTTTTCAAGGACTGATTTGTTCTCTATATTAGATTACTCTTTTTTATTTTTTCTGCTCACATACATATAGCACTGTCATCTCCTGAATCAGGCAGGTCAGGGAAGCTGGAAGGACCTGCTCCCACTACCAATCCTTTCCTGCCTTCCCTTGCCTTCTTGAAAGCCTGTGGAATATCTTTTCTCTCAGCTTCATCTGTTATCCATACCACCTCTTTCAGCACCTGCATTGCTTTTCCCAATTTCTATTGCTCTCTGGCAATAGAAATATCTATTCTTTTCCTTGACTTTCTGTCAAAACCCATAGTATCCCTGAAAAGTTTCATTTTTTTAAATTTTCTGCCAATTGAAGCTACTAAAACAAAGCTCCAGAGCACAACTGACCTTGTCAAACAGGTCTGAAAAAAATAGACTTTTTTTATATATAGTGTTATCACTGACTGAGCTAATGGGAGCCAGATCAAATAAGCTTCTCTTTTCATAGGGGCTGAAATAGTTTGAATGCATGTTGTAATTGTCCATCCTTTTTCTGTGCAAATAAGAAACCTGCACTCAAGCAATGCCATGTTCAGCTGTTTTTCCAGCTGGAAAGATGGAAAAAATCAGAATATCCATTCACTCTCTGAAGAGGAAGCAACCAGCTTTTACACAACATAAATTAGTTTATCCAGATTTTAATATTTTATATTTAAAATAGAAGCTGACCCAAGATCTTGGCTTCATACAGATGAAAGGCACGGTGCTTGTATATTAGTGAGCCAATTCTACTTCACTACAACTAGGATTGTGTACATGGAAACCATTTTTATATGAACAAAATCAGGTGAAATGAAAACCACTGTTGCTGATGGGCTCGGAATTGGCCAGGGGTGAGTCCATCTTGGAGTCGGCTGCATTGGCACTGTCAGACACAGGAGAAGCTTCTATAATCTTCTCACAAAAGCCATACCATAGTTCCTCCACTACCAAACCCTTGCCATGCAAACCCAATGCACAGAGTGAGCCATATGACTTCTCAGGGGAGCAGGAGCTGGACACTGGTCCAGAGTGGTAGCAGAGATCGCATACCTCCAGCAAGAAGGAGGAGCATACCAAACCCCTCAAAAGCAACAAACCCCCCCCATTACCCAGCTATCCACATCGTGCTAGGGTCACCAGGAGCACATACGTTGATAAGGGGCTACATATTTCTGATATTTTCAACTGTTGCAATGTTGCATACATGGCAAATACATCCGCCCTGATTCAGTAAATCATAATTTTACAATGAATATATACTTAGATTATTACTGTAATGCTGATGTGCTGAACCACTAGTATAAAAAAAGCAAGCAGGTGATAAAAGTGATGCAAAGACTCCCATAAAGTGAGAAACAAAACCCAAACTACTGTAGCAAACATTAGCAGTGAGGTAAGTAAATTAGTGATTATTCTGGAGATAAATTAGTGGGTAGATAGGAGTATGTAAAGTGCATGCTGTGTCTTGTATCTTTCAGTTGGGAACTGTAAGCTGCATCCTCCAAAATCTATGTAGTGTCAGTGCAATAATATGGATGGATATTTAAGACTAGGCTATGACCATGACTCCGAGGCAATTGCCTTCCATAGAAATCAGCACACCAGCAAATTTCATCCTTATTAACTTTGCTGCTTTTATACATCGCACTAATTAAAAACCCTACCATAAAAGTTGCTCTCAGATACTTTGCATAGAGTAAATATGCTGTGGGAATCCGGTATAACTGCAAATTTGCCTCTAACTAGAAAACAGCCAGTGACTCTGAAGAGATCAATTTTTAGGCAGCAGCACAAGGTGCCCATGGAACAGAGAGATTAACTCAGCATTTCAGGATTCCCAGTGAAATCAAATCTTCAGTGAAAAGGTACATCCATAGTGGCTTTGGAATCCAGACATAATATATAGAGAAACTTTCAAAGCAGGTCATTTATTTGACATAATTGTGCGAACATCCCTTTAAGCTGTGCAAACCAGAAAGATCATTTCAAAATATTAACTTATTTCTTGCTATCAACAACAATGCAATTAATTCCCCTCAATAAAGATTGTTTTTGCAAAAGAGCAATAAGGTGCCTCTGCAGGGGGCATCATTATCATTAAATAATCACACCCCAGGAGACGCGAGGCGCTCTGCAGTACCATGTACATTTTAGCACTCTAGAGTATGATTAGTTTGCGTTAACCACACCCCAGCATAGCTAATTGGGAAAACCATCTATAAACTGAGACGATTTCTGTACTTATTATAATATCTTTTTTGGAACTGACAGTGAATCTGGGAAGTTTCTCACAATTCCCATGAAAAAGGTGTCCAGGCCTGACCCAGCCAGGTAGCACCTTCATGAGGCTGCAGTTGAGGCAGAAGGAGCCCATAATGCCAACTTGCTGTGGTAACACATATTAACATCTGCATCCTTAAAATGTTATGTGAGTAAATCCTGATGTATAATAAGGAGTTATGGCTTTTAGATGCTATGTTTTTCTATAAAAATCAAAACAGGCCCAGCTGTCCTGCACATACACACAGAAAAACAGACACAATATTTTAATGGTATTCCTGCTTCTGATCTGCTGGATGTTTTATGTCACTTTGAACAGTCTGCTGTGATATATGGCTAACTTTTGGAGAGGGATGGATTTTTAAATAATGCATATATTCACAACATAGATAATGCTATGGTGCTATAGTTTTCCTGAGGTCTCAGTGGTTCTTTTTTTTTCAGTTTAAAGCAATAGCCTTTATCACAGAACACATCCTGGAAATTAGATACTTCTATTATGAATGGAAGTTATGACAATTATAGTCTAGATCTGTTGATTTTCCCTTGCTGAAAAGAACACGGAAGAAAATTATGGAAGAATCATGGTTTTGTACACAGTTTTATTGTGAATAAAGCAGAAACCAGATCATCATTTTGGAGATTAAATTCAGTTCTGCTTTGACATCCACAGGCACAACTTCAAAGGCAATGACGCAGGCACAGAATCAGCACTGTGTATCTCAGACCATTGGCAAGGGTAAAGAAGCACAGTAATTATCCCAGTGTGGATCAAGCCTCACTGCTGGAGACCTACCAGCCCTTTTCTGGGATACTATATGCCCCCTGTTAGTTTATGCAGATGGAAAGGAAGGGAAGCTGCAAGAGAATGGTACCTCTTCAAAGAGACACCACTGAGATGTCCACCTTAGGTGCTGAGGACACAAGTCCAGGGCAGGTCTGCATGACCAGTGACAGAGAAGATTCCACAGCCATTCAAAGACTGTGAGAAACTACAACCACAAGAAGTCATTGCTACATGCAAGCCCTTCAAGGGGCTCCAAGTTATGCTATCTATAACCAGTAGACCTGTGTGGACAAGACTAATGAACAGCATTAGTCGTTTGTATTACTAGCTCGAACTATTTCTATATTCAATGCTGTCATCCATTTCTTCTCATCAGTTTCAAGAGACTGAAAATACTATGTAAGATGTGTAGGCTGGATGCATCAAGTTATAACAAAGTGTCCATGTACCTCCTCAGCAGACAAGATTCCTACCAGGTGCAGGGCTGTCATTAAAATTGAACTAGTGAAGCTTCTCCCATTTACTGACCAAACCCTTTTGAACAACAGTTGTTCAAGAGAACAAAACAAAAATAAGAAAGGAATTAGGGATACAGGAATTCAAATGAAGCAAACAATACCATATGCATGAGCAAGCAATATGCCTTTTTTTAAGCACAGGTTATTTTACAATCAATATTTAAAGTAATTTTATCAGGAAGCATAACTGATACTTCATGACTATGTATGTGTAGCCAGTAAGCTATAGATTTATAAATATGAGGGTTATCATGGCTTCAGTGTAGCAAGGCACAGCCATTTTAAAATTGAAATTGTCAGATTTTATCAGTTATCTCTTTCCACAGGATAATGTAACTTTACAATTACTTAGCTCATAAAGAACTAATTTCATTCAGCTTCCAATAAATACTTTCAAAATAGGAGTCTATGGCAAGATTTCTTGAGTGGTCGAATCATGAACAATAATGGTCATACAGACTTTGAGGGAAAGTCTTTATAATGAGATTAATACCTGCAGGCTTCCCACACAAAGATTTATTTTTATAAGCAATTAATAATAACGTCTTTTTTCTATATTTTTGTCTATTACAAAAGAAAATAAGTTATTGATTTCAACTGCAAAAATAACTATTTGCATAACATTGTTGATTGTATGTTCTACTAGCACAATCAGAATTAATTGGAGAAAAATATTTTATTATTTTTTAATGGGTAAAGATTTTATGTATATTAGCATTTCTATCTGATTAGAACAGTCTGTTTAGCAGAGCAGCACTATTAGGAGTGCAAATCAGATTATCATATTCAATCCACACAATGGTGTAAAGCCTTCCTGTTGGCACCTCAGTACTGACTTGTAGGTGGACCTTTTAAAGCTTTCTTAAACTTTAAACACAACAAGTATTAGTAACCATCACTCAGCTCTTATTACGTTCTAGATACCATGTCCTTAATTAAACATTAAGAATGAAACAGCAGACAGTCAGATACATGGGAATTTTGCTACTTATTTCCATTTTATTTGCGTGATAAACTGTATTATTTCTCTCCATGTTTATATGGGGGAGGAAACTCACGCTGCAGAAGGGCAGACAAAGCACCTAAGTTTAGTCTACATAAATAGCTGGTGGAAGAAGGTCATCTGCCTTTGGGAAGTGCTCCTGCTCTCAGGAGGGAAGCAAGTCAGGTGCCTGAAAATGAGGCAACCCAGTTATACTCTTCACCTGCAATAGAACAAAGCCAGAATTATGTGTTTAAACAATTCGAACCATAATTAATCTTTCTAAATTCAGTACATTTTTAAACAGATCACATTTGCTATGAAAATAAATATAAACTTTATCTTATCTTTAAATTCTATACATGATTACCTTAAATTACCTGTTTTGTGAGCAGGGCTTTTCTGTAAATATAATGGTTTCAAATGTAAAACTAAGACAACCCAGTGATAACCACTTTTAAGTTGACAAACTAGTCATGCAATATACTCTGCTCCTTTAAGGATTTATAGTTATACTCAAGCCCTCAGTCTGGGTAAACACCAAATCATTTCTGGTTCCCAAACTGAGACTTTTTTCAGTAGCTTATTTTCTAAATGAATTCATCACAAACCAAATGACTGACATCACAGCAAGTGAAAGCTTTGGTAGCATCTATACTCATCTGATGTTTCACTCCAGCCAGACCACCCGACAGACAGCACGTGTGCTTTGCTGGGACAGTGTCTGTGAGCAATACAAGCCATCTTCTGCTTGAAACAGAATCTCTTTTCTCTACTCAGTGACATATTTTCAAGGACACTACTTTATTTTTGATCCAGCCCTTCCCTGACGAATCTGGTAGGAACTGGCTTCTTGAATTGAAACTTTTAGGGAAGATGGTCAGGGCCACAGATACACATAGTTACATCAATTCTTGCTTTCCACAGCAAGTGCTCACCTTCTAGGTGACAGGCTGAGAAAGTTGGGGCTGTTCAGCCTGGGGAAGAGAAGGCTGCTTGGAGACCTCATAGCAGCCTTCCAGTATCTGAAGGGGGCCTATAGGGATGCTGGGGAGAGACTCTTCATTAGGGACTGTAGTGAGAGGACAAGGGGTAAGAGGTTAAAACTTAAATAGGGGATGTTTAGATTGGATATAAGGGAAAAATTCTTTACTGTAAGGGTGGTGAGGCACTGGAATAGGTTGCCCAGGGAAGTTGTGAATGCTCCATCACTGGCAGTGTTCAAGGCCAGGTTGGACAGAGCCCTGGGTGACATGGTTTAGTGGGAGGTTTCCCTGCCTCTGGCAGGGGGGTTGGAACTAGATGATCTTAAGGTCCTTTCGAACCCTAACTATTCTATGATTCTATTATTCTTCTTCCCAGCTCAGTCATAGTCAAAATATTTGGGTTTGGTGTTTGTCTGTCTAGGTTATGCACAGATTCTGGACTGTCACCCACTCTGTAGAGGGATCTCATCTGATTTGTTTTCTCATGTTTGCTTTCCCTGACCAACAATCAGCTGACATAGATGCAATCAGAGAATTAATCAGAGTTTCCAAATCTTCCCATAAGAAAACGGAGTGGGAATGAGAGAGAACACGTGTATGTGTGTCTGAGTGTTTGGGGATATTCACAGGCATTAGGTTTTAAAGATAAGTGCAATTTAGGACTACTTGGTGCCCCAGTATTTGAATAGCAAAACTTATGAGTGGGAAAAAACATTTTAAACTCAAACAACTATAGCATGTTCTTGAATTGCAGCTGATTTGAATATTTGAAATCCCTGATAGGCTGGCTAGTCATCCAACACGAATAGGCACAAAATAAAATGACATGGGACCAGTCCATGTGCAGATTAACTACAAGCACAGAAAGCACAGAGGGGAAAAAGCAGTAAGAAGTTAAAGGAAAATTCTAAATACCTAATAAATCTGAGAATTTCATAAACATTCTACACAGAGGAAAGAAACAAAATATGGCAACTAAATTATACATTCAGAATTGTATGCTTAACTGAGATACTTCGCACTTGGATTTTGGTGAATGCTGCTTTTAATTCCATTGCAGATGTTCTTATTCATAACACGGACTATGCCCAAATTTAGCCAATATCAAACTGCTTTTATACATACTACAAATATCAAATGCCTGCAGAAGAGGCCAGAATTAAAGAGTAGAGAATGCAAACTGGACTGTGAAAGAGGAAAGGGAAAATAGATTAAAATCAGTTTTAGAAACACCAGTTCTTGGGGAAAAAAAAAATCACTATTAGCAAATTATCAGTTCCTTCTTCAAATAGTAAGACTTGTAATCTATATGTAAAAAAAAATAACCAAAAGCATCTCTCATTTTTTATTCTTCTTTCTTTTGCTTTCATATTTTATGTACAGTAACTCACATTTCTCAGCCCACTGTGTAGCTATAAACTGAAATCAAACATTCAGACAGTAAATGAAGCTGCAGTTTGTATTTATAATGCTCCTATAACTATGTATATATATATTATACAATCTCAATCTCTGTTAAAAAAAAAATAAAAGAGGCAGTTCAATAGAAAGAGATCATTTTATTAAAAAATCATGAATGCAACTGCACTCATTCAACCTTAGAAATGTTTTGATGGCTTTTCAGCACAGCAATATATTTAGATGGGAATATGTCATTAATATAAACAGCAGAATAGAAACTATTAAACTAACACAATTTAAAACTGAGCAAACCTGAGTATTTGATTAAAGTTTTGCACATTCTATACACTTGAACAGGTAACATAGAAGCATAATATTTCTGTTGATTTTTAATTTGTTAGAAGTATTACACTTGAAAAGCTAAATTTTCGGTAGTTTGTATTTAGAAATTAGAAATCTGGCCCTGTAGGAGCTTACTTAGTCTGATTTTCCCAGCTATATACTGTATGTCAAGAGAAGTCTAAGACAAAAAGCAGTAATGAAGCACATGGTAGGAACCATCTCGTTTGTTACGAGGCAACGCTAAACGTGCTGAGTTTGAGCCAGTGTACACTTGGTAACTTTCAGTGATAAAGACAAAATCCAATTCCATATATATTTAACGGATACAAAATTTTCTAGAAGTTTTGCAAATCAAACACTGTGGTTACAGAGGTCATGTATTAATATGCAGTCTAGCCTTTAAAGGATGTGTTTATTTTTCTAGACTGAATAATTAGCAGAGCATTTTTTCCCTAGAATAACATTGCATTACACAAATGCAGGGAACTGCTTACTAAAACCAATTTAAATTATACCTTGTATGCAGCATGTGCAATAGCTGTGCTCTTATCTCTAGGATATTAGGGGCAAATTTTTAAAGCAGTGCACAGAGCATAATCTTGTTATTTGCTAACTGGATTTGTGTGCTTAAAACTCAGACACTGCTTTGAAAAATAACCCCTTCAGAAGATTGACCTGGGCAACGATCAGGAGTTTTAAACCTGGATTGCAACTGAAGTTGTAACCCAGCTTGGTAGCAAAGGCTGGCTCAGAAAAATGACTTACTGTAGTCATACTACTGTTTGAATGGCCAAATTAAAGAAACTAATTCTGATTCTAATCACATCCAGTGGAATTCTGATATGCTGACACCCAAAATTACGGCTCTGTCATTAGAAAGAGAATGAGTGGGAATGTTTTGAAATTTTTTCTATAAATTATGAAATAGACAGTGACCTAAGTGACAGGATATGACACTTTTGTTTTTTGATTATACAGTTAAAAGTTTTTAGTACTAGGCTTAATTTCAAGGATGAATTTCATCAGAGTGGATCTAATCCAAATGAAATACCTTTAAGATTCTTACTTCTTCAACTATCAGAGATCTATCATGTCTACTGCATGAAGCCTCATTTTCATGTTAGAACAGATGGGCAAAATTGTCATTAACAGAAACCGACAACTCTAAAACTGAAATATAGATTTAGAAGGGAATCTAATGAATTAAATCAATGTTATTGCAATGAAAGCCAAAGAAATTAATAGTGATTTGTAAAGTTACCCTGTATTTTAACCTCAGTATATTTTAGTCAGTACGATTTTAGCATTCAGAATACCTTTTCAGATTCATTGTTAATGTCTCCCTCCGTAATACACTCTTGCCTTAATATATCATCGTCTTTTCGGAGACTCAAGGTCTTTGGGCTCCATTCAACGAGACCAGTCCACAAGATGCTGTGAAAGAGACATCAACCCAAATTCAGTTGCATTTCCCGCTGTCCCGAAGCACAGAGACGGTGACACTACAGTATTCATGTACTTCTAGAGATCACCTATGCTGACACATTTCTAACCACAATGACTTGCAAGCAAAGAGCTGCTCAAAACTCACTTGAAGTAAAGACTCAGTTTATTGTAAGCTTTTTTAGAGTATATGTGTTATTTATTTTCTGCCTTCTTGCTCCAAAATAAAATATTTTCCAACTAATATGTCTTGCTAGATATGTGGGGGGGGGGGGTCATTTGCATATCTAATATAACAGTTTAGATTTTTGATACGGCACGTGTACAGCCCTGATTGAGGACAAGTACCTCCACATGGTCCAAGTACACACTGTTGTGAAACTGTGGAAGCTAGAAGGCAATGGATATAAAATAAATTTCATAGCTGTAAGACTTGTCCCAGGTTGGAAGGGGAGCAGAAGCAGCACATCCAAAAGCCCTCCCAGGCTGAAAGGCTGCAAACCCTATGAGCTAAGTCAGAACTGCTCTTACCCTGCCCATCCTCAGAAACCTTTCAAATTCCTAGCTTAGATGCCTTCCTACAAGATTATTGTTTTTCATTTAGGACTTTTTCTTTCTCAAAAGAATTTTGGGTTTGTGTTGGTTTTTTTTTTTTCTTGCAGACTACCAAAAATAAGCAATTCTATATATGGCTGTGTAGGTAGCTACATTTTAAAAGTAGCAACATGGCTTATTCAGATTGCAAATCTAAAAGTAAAATAAGCAAAACTTACTTATAAAGTGAACTGAAAAGCTAAAAGCAAATGGCAAAAATGGGTGCTAAAAACTCTCACCCATCAGCCTGATGGAAAATTCAACAAGAGAAATGAGGTTTTTGTCACTGATGATGTTAAACTGGATTTAACAAAAAGAAAAGAATGTGAGCTGGGTATCTTTTTCCAGAACACAAATGTTTCAGAAGGGGAGGAAATGCAATACTTGGGCTGAATCTGTTAAAGCAAAGTATCTGCCATTTATAGCTGTATTTTAAGCCACAACATCATCAAACTGTAGCTTTTCATGTCATGTTTCAGCAAGTGCTGTTTATAACGTCATGCAAGACCAATAATGTATTTGATTGTACAGAACTATTCATTCAATTGTCTATTATACCCAACCAAATCTTGACTGTATGTTTTGTACTAACTGGTTTATATCACTTCCCAGTCCTCACTTTCTTAGCACTTCTTGAGCCCCCTGCTTTTGTAAACCAGCAGCCTCATGCATCTCATGTTTCAACTTCCTTGCTCTTGGAAAAGCACAAAGCACCTAGAAGGAGTAGTTTGCATCACACTGGTGAGCATGGGGATGACAACAGGGAGACAATACACTTCTCCCCTCACTCTAACTTTGATCATCAAGTTGCCAAATAGCAAAACATGTCATCTTAGTTTCTATTGAGATTCTTTAAGAATCTCAATATATATTCATGGTACTGGATCTGAAATTTGCTTACGGACATTGTCTTGGGATCTTGTCCAACACAACTGAACAGTCATCAGCTGACTGACAATTCACTCACCACACAAGCATGCAAAATAGGAAATAAACATCAACTGTTTTGAAAAATAAGATCTGTGGAAAAGAAAAAAATCAGAAAATTATTTCAGAAGCTCAGAGACTTAATAATGAAGGCAGTGTTCAAAAGATACTTTAAGAGCATTACAGACAGAGTAAGGGTTTAAAACGCTATTTTTAGTAATGTTCAATAAAACATGCATCTGCTATATGTTTTTGATTTTATGAGGAAGCTTTCTGTTTGTGACACTACAGCGGGTTTGTTAAACTTCAGTCTAGTACGAATCATTTGATTGAAAAGTGTGACAGAGGCACAAACAACAGGATACCACCTCCAGAAACCCCTTTTTGTTTCAAAAAATTTCCATTTGGATTCAGAGGCTGAGGATCAAGCCAAGTAAAAATACAGCATGCCATTGAAATGGAGATGTTTTATTAAGAGCAATCTCTTGCCAGCAATATCCGTTATTCTCCCCACATGCAGCAAACTTGCCCATACATTTTTTAAATGCAACTAACCTTTTTTTATTAAACAAATCAATCTGAAGTAGAAAGTGTGATTTTAATTGCAGTTTTTTTGCATTTAACAAGGCAGCACAAAGATCTGGCTGGGAATTTACCAAGCACTTTCCCAGGGGCTAAACCTTGCCAGCCTCCCCGATTTCCCCACTCCCTCTGCCCATGCTGGCAGAACACCACAGTCAGTTTTTAGGTATTCAGTACACCCTTCACCTTGACTTACTTGCTCATGCATTTGCTACCTGCCATTTACATGCATTACACCCGCCCTCACCGTGGTGCCAGCTGTGTGTATTTCCACAGGCTCAGCTGCTTGGCCTTTAGCTCATGTTCATTTGGGGTGAACACCCCAAGCTCCTGTGACAGGCAGGGAGAGGGAATGGGCACTCGACCTTTGCAGCAGGGCTATGTTCAGCACCGTGTGCCACAAAATGCATGTGAGGCGGTGATCTATTTTACTCCGTATGATTAGTGCTAGACTAACTGTTCAAAGGGAAGCCAATGCTACTTCGCTAATTTAGTCACATACAATATTAGATCTTTGAAATATGCCTTATGCACAGCCTGCATTACCTTTTACAGACAAATACAAAAACATGGTCAACATTTGCAGTAAAATTATCATAGAAATGCCATCTGAAACCTTATTTCCTTTTACAATGTGCATTTCACAAATAACTTGTATTAAAATTATGTTTTACAGGGCAGAAATAGAAAACAAATACTCCTAGTAATTTAAACAGGCATTTGCATAACATGACTAAAAACATGTTAGAAAAAGAGTTCTGCAGCTGGAAGAGTGAGGTAAAAATACAGATACAGTGATTTTAACTCTGAATGTAAAAATGCCTTTTAGCTGTCATAATTAGTGAATTAAAGGGTGCTTTCATCAAAACCATTCTAACTAAGATTACTATTATTGCTCTTAGGTACTGCTTCCTGCTTGTTAAATAGCATAATATTAATAACAGGTAAATCAGAGATGTCCAGAAAATCTCTTCACTAAAGCATCACCCCAAAATATTGCCTTATTCAAGCCGTTGCCTTGCAAAAATCACTTCCTACGATAACAAATTGTTATTTACAAAGCTGCACTGTTGCTTAAAGTGCTTTAATATCAATTATGTTTTGTGTTTAAAAATTGGATTACCCCATGACGCTGGGGAGTTTGCAGGAGCACACAGAGCAGAGTGATACCCAATCCAGCATTACTGCAGACCATCCTGGGAGCAATGCAGGTGGATTCTGGCTGGGAGGATGCTCCAGAAGATGTCATGCATGTCTAGGGTGAAATTATGAGTAATTAGAGAAAGATATGCTACAAGAACAGAAGAAATTGAGGCAGATGTACAGGGACTGTGAGGGCAACCAGTAGCAAGTCTCCCTGGAGGACGGAAAGAGAGCAGTGATGGTCACTCCCTGGGTGCTGAAACAGGGTTGTCAGTGTACTTCAGAGAGGTCACATTAACTCTCAATTTAAATAAGATTGGATTAGGCATTTTAAGCCTTCTGATGCAAAAGTCTTCTGTGGAGGACTTCTCTGGCTGTCTATAGGAACTTGCAGTCTCATTTTAAAAAATTGTGCTACAACACAGAGATTCTTAAATATTTAAAAGCCTTTTTCATTGGTTGTTCATCAGATTGATTATGATGCATATTTCAGCAGTTTTTTCTAAAAATGCTCATCAGAGGATCAAGAAACGTGGTGTTCTGTGTGCTCTACATTGATTCACACTATTTCATTTTAATTCCAAAATACTGAATTGAGAAACTGCCAAGAAAAAAAAGCAGGAAATGTTTGTGTTTTTCTGTATATTGCATATGCTCTATGGTAACCAAGAACACCAAAGAAATAGGTTGAGGAATGCAGCAGCATTTATCACTCACTAGATAGAGAGCAGAGGAATAAAAACCAGTAGCATTTTAACTTCCCTCAGAGTACCAACATATTTTTTTCTTCTACCTGGTTAAATAACTAAATGGTCAGGTTTCATATGCTACTTGACTTGTTTGAGCTCTGCAATTAAAATGAAATTCAAGTGTAATTTAATCACCAAAACATAAAGTTATGCATATCTCATGATAACTAACCTCAAACTAGTCCAGAAAGTTTTATAAACCTTCATGAAGGTCTTGGGTTAAAAATGTCAGTCTGCCTTTGACTCTATGAAAACCTTCAGAACCAAGCAGTTTTGGTTAGTTTGTACTTTCCAGGATTGGTCAAATGTCTCTTATCATCACATAAATCTGATGTTCATATTCAAGGTATTGATTTCTTTCTATATTATTTTCCCTTCTAAGCTACATCCACAAAACATGGTACCAATAATTGGATATGTTTATTAGTGATCTCTTGGCAATTAAGAAGAAATGTATTCTTGACACTGCACATTCTCAAATACAGTGTCATCAAAACTAAGCATTAATCTTCAACCCAAAAACTGGCTTTAGGATATTGAGATCTATATAGCTGGAAGGCAACTCATTACAAAAGTCAGTGTAGTTTCTTCCCTGGGGTTTTCTTACCTTTCCTTCCACCCAAAGTAAACCTTTATGCAGGAAATATCTTCAAGGGATTTTTCACCCAACCCGTCCATGTTTGGAAATAGATATTGATGTACCATAATGGTTCTAACTTTGGGTTTTTTTTCTAAATGAAGACTATGGAGCAAAAGTAGGTTTATTTAATTCCATTAATATTAAAGGTGGGTAGACAATGGTACCTTTCTTGCTTCATCAACAGCTTTGAGGCTAACCAAGAATGCTTATGGTTGAGGTTACACTGCACACAAAAAAAATGTTAAAGCTGAATTCCATTCAATGAAACCACTGCATTTCTATCAATGATGAAAGCTCCTATGTGAATAGTGATTTTTTTTTTCCCCTCAGCCCATTATCTAAAACGGTTAGAAGTGTCTGTGCTTTTAGTACTTCAGCACAGATGCTTTAGGTATAAAGATTTTTCTAGCAAAGCTATGAAAGGTGACTGTAGGTGTTAATACACACTGCTGAGAAAATATTTGGAAAGAGCTAATTCTCAGCCAAAGAAGAATAATTGCAACAGAAAACCAAAGGTGAGCATCCTAGAGAAGTTTTTTAAGGGGGAGGGGTTTGCCTCTCTGGTGCATTTTAAGAACAGAAAAAGGGTATTCTACAGAAGAAATACTTCAGAAACAAAAAAGAAGTCCTAAAAAATAGCCCCCCCGGAAGACAAAATTAACTTTCCAGTAATATATGTCAGTTTTATGTCCCACATCTAAGCAACATAAATGAACTTTCACCCAAATGTTATTGGATGTTGGTGCCATGGCATTTATATTTCCAAACATGCCAGGGACACATGGACACTGGTAGAAGGACCAGGTCTACAGGGCCCCATTATATCTCTATTTATTTTGTCCTTTAAAGCAGGCTACATATGCATGCTATTGATTGTTATTTGTCTCATATCACAGACATCCAGCCCTAGAATTTTTCTCTTTCATTTGTAATTTTTCTATTTTAATATTCTTTGTCATCAAGATTGCTGCCAGTGTGTTTATTCCTACCTTGCATCCCCTCACTTGAGCAGTTTCTACCAAATCTATTTGATTCAAAACCTTAGTGACCAAATTTCACCCATAACTTGAGAAACAAAAAATGGAAAGACCAACAATAATAAAGAATTTAGAATTCCCAAAAGTCCATCTCCAAGGAACAACCCTTTTCTGTTTGCACATCCCAGTGCACAAGAAATGCAGTTGGCAAAGTCAAGACAGAGACCCCACTCATCTCTCCTTTGTGCTTGCAACACCTATTGCAGCTCTGAATTGGTAAACCATTATTGATGTTAGAGATCAACGAGATTAAGCATGTGTTTAACTTTAATCACATAAATAAGTCCATTTCTGAATCTGGGCAGATTATTCATCATTGGGCAGAGCTAAACTCTTTCTGGATAATTAACACTTCATTTGCTTTACCATGGCCAGTGGTCCTCAGATACAGTATGAAGAATTATACATATCAAGAGCAAAGTTTAGGATCTAGAATCAAGTGCATTCTTGTCTGGCAAAGTTCAATGTACCAGGGAACTGTCTGAAATTACTGCTACTGGTTAGTCTTTGCTTTGCTATAGCAACAGGATGCATGTCTGCAGGGTCAAGCAGGAGAATGAAATCCGGTCAGAGGTCGTGCATGAATTAAAATTTGTGTAATTAACCAAGCTGTGTGAATTACACAGTTGGATTCAGTTTTCCTTCCCATTAAGATTCTTTTATACTTTTTGTACAAAAGTCTTGAACACCAAATAGTTTTTTAAATTCCTTTCACAAAAAAATGTTACAGCTAAAGATGTTATGTTCCTGTAATTTAAATCAGGTAGAAATAATTTTGTACAAAAGATCTGATCATTTTATGAGACGTTTTTTAAAATCATGAAGTTAAGCATATTGGACACTAGGATAATTTAGTCTAAATTTCTAATTATCCAAATACGGCCTAAATGCTGCTTTACTGTTTAGTACATCTGCATTAATTATCAATGTTGAGGATGCATTTTAAGAAGTTCAGGAAATTTTAAAGATACTTTTTTAGTGATACAAAAAAGTCTCTCAAATTTTTAAGAACATCACCATGATTAAATAAACATTTCATTTTATGCTTTAATTTTAACTCAGCTGAGTCAACAAGACAGAGTGGTAAAGAAGTCTTCATGGATAAAATTATCCAAGAAGCCGCAAACAACTGAAGAAAATACAAAACTTGCAAATACTTTGGTTTTACTCTAATTGCTTAGAAATCAACTGCTACAGGATATAAATATCTGAATTGATTTTCAATGTTAGACACCACAATTCTGAAAGGGAAAATTATTTTTTTTTTTTTAATTTGTAGGCTTCATTAAAATTCTGCATGCATTTTGATCCCACTGAAACAAACATCAGTGTTCTGTACTGTGGAATGCAACACCCTGTTCATCTTCTGACCCATTTGTGTATTACTTATGGAAACACGATTGTGTGATCATTTCAAGAACTATGCTTCACTTGTGAATGGCAACCTATTTCCATATTTTAATCCACAAGAACTACATTGGTACAAGCACCTTGATCACATACTGTTAGCACCATGTAGCTTTGGATGTTTAAAACAAATGATTCACAAACAGACCACACCCTGGAAATATTTCCACATATTAAAATATGGTCTTTTTCATGAAACAACAGAGCTTCTAGTTCTCAACTCTCTGGCCACAAAAATATCTTCTTTATTAGAAATAAACTAATAAAAATTTGACTTTGCGCTACTGATGTTGCCAGGAAGCTCTTACAACACACAAGTACCAAAGAACAAAAAACCTAGTCTTCAATAGTGCATAAACTGTTTGGGATCAAAACCTTAGTCTGGAGTCAATCATGGCTTTAATGATCCACATTTGCACTGGTTTGCAGTTGAGAAATAGGAGACTTCACCGAGCACATTGCACAAGAAACTGATCTCCAGCCTAGCAATGGTTCATGGAGCCAGTGAAATGGGAATGAGAAAATGCATGCTAAGGGCAGCAGGGAAAATAAAATAGCAAAATACATCTCAGGTAAGTACATTGACTAAATGTAGGTATGCAGGACTTTGTCAACTGTGTGTACATGCCAACATGCTCTTGCTACGACACATCCATAGACAATCTATCACTCAAGAGAATGTGCCTCATGTCCCATGAAGGACAACAGGCAACAGATAAATCTGGTGTAGACCATATGGTGTGGAAAAACCCTTTTTTCCTGGACTAAAGATTAACGGCAATTGTCAGAAATCTTAACAGGGGCCAATGTAAAGATAATTTTAAACTTACAGAAATACTTAAGCACTTCATCACACCTTGTCATGAAGCAATAATCACATGCAAAGCTGAATATACTGTCTGCAGGGAAAAAAAATAATAATTTAAGGATAGAGGAATACACTTGAAGCTGAATCAGCTTGCATTCCCAGTGGTCTTGACAGCCCGACAAAGCAACAGCAATGCCACTGCCCAATGTTAAATACAATCTGCAAAGACCAAAACAAACAGCCCAGAGGCAGAGCCCAGGACAATGTTTGCATTCCCTCTGAGATGAAGCATTCCACAAGGCAGGCTTCAGCCTCTCAGGAAAACACACTAGAGTGCTCAGGGGCTGCCTCTAACCTCTAGCTTTCTTCCAGTCAGAATCTCTCCCTTCTTCCAACTCCTATTTCAGCCAGGGTTTCCCAGCAGCTTTCCCCTCCTCAGTCAGTGCCAGATGCTGAAATGCTTTTCCCTTTTTTCTCTCTTTTCCTCATTGCCCTCATTTTATTTTTTTTTTTTATTTTTTATTTTTTATTCTTCTCTATTGCAAGACAAATATCCTCATGTCAACACTGTTTTACCTATAAAATGTTCAGATTGTTGCTTAAAAGAGTGTCAGTCACCCATGATCTTTGAAGAGTGTCCTTTTAGGAGATGGGGAAGGCTTGTTTAGGAGGAAGGAGGAACATTGCCTGAGACAGCAGCTAGAGCAACAGGTAGAAATGGGCTCCTCAGGAACTGTAGGGCTGGACACCAGAAGAAGACAGTAGAGGACTTCACAATGACTTCTCATGTTCCTTGCTCACATCCAGGAGGGGCTACAGAACCCATAAGTAGGTCAGTAAGCTCCCAGAAGAGTTCCAAATCATAGCAGCACTAAGATCAGACAGGAGCAAGGCAGGTAGCAAGCCCAAATTCCCTTCATGCCTTGGTGGGTCAGAATGACTATGGCATTGCTGGACTGAACATGGCCCTGATTACTCTCCAGAAGCCCATATGCACATATGGTGTTTCTGATAATAAATAAATAAATATATATGAAAGAAATTTACAGTAAGAAAACACTGTCTGCTAGAGAGATTATATGAACAGAGGAAGCATGCCAAAATTGGTTGCTGTTTAATTTCAGCATACGTACTGCCTCAGGTACAAACAAAAGTCTCAAGAATCCCATTTAAAGCTCTAATCAAGCTCTTCATTCATTTTCTAATTTGTAGAGCCTGATCCTGCAGCATCCAAAATGAACAAGGATCAGGAAGAGAAGGTTCACTTGCAACATGCTCTTGGCACACCACAGACATCTGAGGTAAGACTTCACCCAACCTGCAGCAAGACAAAGCATGGAAAGCATCTTACCAATGAAGCTGGTGACATACAGCCACCCCCAAAGCAAACCAGGCAGTGGGGCTGTGTTGGCCTCTGCTTTCACACAAAAGCAACTTTACTTTCCTCATCTCCCTTTAGCCGCAGGGGCTGTCTTTAGTGCTCAAATACTTATTTTTTTCTTCTTTTTTTCTTTTAATACCGTGCCAGAAGCTCCGTGCCCAGCACAGCAGTCAGCCCCAAGCTCTTCCTTGCTACTGTCCAAAGGAGTAAAGCAGTTTGGACATGCATACCTGACACTATCCGGAAACATGGTAACTCGGATATCAATATTGAAATGTCTACTTGGCCACCAGAGTGACAAAACAGCTACTGAAAATAGAGCAAGTTTGTTTACAACCTGCACAGGACCATCTACTTGAGGTGCTCCCATAACACAGGCCACTACTGACTGCCTGCCAGTTATCTTTGGAAACATGGCTCTTGCTTTCTCTGCCCCGTTATTTTCCATTAGGCTGCTTTTAAAGGGCATTAATTTGACAAAACCCAATGGGCTGTCAAAGTGAAAATGAAATGAGTGTCTTATACCCCTCAAAAAGAAATGTCTAGTCTTTTGAAGGGAATCCTAATATGTTTCAAAAAATTCCTTCTCCATTTTTTGTTTAAAGAATCACTTCATTTAATCACTACTGAAAAATATAAACAAAATGCCACTATTTTTCATTTCGCACTTCTAAATGGATTCAGATTAAGAATTAAGAGAAAATCTCATCACATTTTTGTTCTCATGAAAGATCTCAGGCTGAATGCCTGAGATCTGTAGAGCATCTGATGCTCTCCTGTTATTGTCAAACCTACAGCCATTAAGAAGGGGGTCTTAGGAGATAAAAAGAGTAGTGATTAAGAAGGTGGTCTTAGGAGATAAATAGAGCAGTGATGCTCCACCTAACTGTTCAAATGGAGGTTTCAATAAAGCAATGCTGACTTTTTGCAGAGGAATTATTTTTCTGGCTGTGGGCTTTAGGATACCAGCCGTCCAGAGAAATCTTTTGACATCAGGATGAGATGTACTATGGGTAGTACTTAATCCTTTAAGACTAAAGGATTAAGCCAGTTGACCAGGAAGAGAAATTAAACACCTGGAAAACGCAAAGCACTTCCAACCTTCTCATTCTAGGGTTACTCTGTTTCACGGTCCATACAAGAACACATATGCAGAGTTTAATTTCTACATTTGACAGTAGAAGAACTGGTGAGGAGGTGATACCGAAAAGTTACAAAATGGACTAACGAACATTTAAAGTAAAGGTGCAGAAGATGGGGGTCTTTCATAATTCCAGGACAGAGAAATGCATATCCAAAACCAAGCATTCATGAAAAAAAATGAGAAAGCATGAAGTCAGTGTGGTGGATGTGGTGGCTATATGCAAGGCTTGGGAGCAGTTGACTATTCTGCTGTGAAATAGCAGGCTACTGTTTATTTTGTTGCTAACCTAGTTTTGCACCACGAAACCTCCCATTCAGATGAAACATGCTCTTTGCTGGCTTCAAGACTCACAGCTCAGCCACAAGGAGCAATTACAGCAACTACAACCAACTACAGAGGCAGATTATTAAGGAGACCTAGAATACATAAATACATGTCAAGTATAACTGTAAAAAGAAAAATAAAAAGGAGAGAAGAAAAACATCAACCATTTTTTTAACTAGGAAATAAAATAATACTTAACCCCCAGTAGTACGACTTTGCTGTGTTCATGCTGTGAAGGTGTGGCCTTATCCTCCCCATCGACACGCAAAACATACTGGCTTCATGTTTGCTGTTGTGGGCGGTCCTCAGATAGGCAGAGTCAGCTACTGCAAAGCACCAGCTCTGTAACACAGCAGCCATTGTTATTGATTTAACTGGTTTGTTTATGCCTATGTTTAATTGGCTATGTTAATAGCATTTTAATCCACATTTCACTTGTATGTGGCTGATAGCTCAGCACTTGTGTAGCTGCAGTGACATTTTCTCACCATTGCTGTCTGTCCCCAAGGACCAGGCCAGCACTGTGATGCTAGCTGACAATTCCAAATGTTTTGTTTAATTAGGTATAATTTACACTATACTGAAGAATTCCACAGCAATGGCTGATAAATCGTTTATTAAACAGGCAATCCCATGAAAAACCTTTAATCAAATAACAAAGATTTTATTCAGCTTTTAACACCAGCATTTAGCATTTCTGAAAGTTCCAATGTAAGATTAATGAGAACTGAGTAAAAAAAAAAAAAAGAAAACCAACAAAAAAACAAAGAACGTCTGGTAAAGTTGGAAAATCTTTTTTAACTGAGATTTGTGCCAAGTAGCCTATCACCAGAAGATCAAGCAACACTACTATCCAAGGTATTCAAGCTTGGAAATATTCTCTCCATCACAGTTAAGATCACCTCATCTATAGACAAAAACTCTGTTTGTCCTTCACAAATAAACATTGGCCCACAAGCTATTTCCAGAGGTCTGTGGTCAGCAAGAGACAAGGACATCATAAGTGCCTTTGGGCTAACCATCTCCCAGCCGATCTGAAGCCTGAGCAATGCATAAATCAAACTGAAAATATTGAGACATTAACCAGGACCTCTCCTAAGTGTCTACTCCTGCCCAGGCAATGAACTCAACCCGCAGAGCTTGCAAAGACCAGTTGGTTTTGCTTTGTCCCACGTCTGCCCCAAGGGAGAGAGGTTTTGTACATAGCAAATGCCCAGCATGGCCAGACCCCTTGGACCACTCACAGCCTTCCTCAGCCTCACAGCCTCACCAAGAAGTGGTGCACTTCTTGCTGTCTAAATAAATACTGGCCACAGTTTGTGACTTCTTGGTCCAAACCTGTTGCCTTCCACCCTTCTGTTTCAGCCTGTCTGACAGCCCTCACCCTCATTTTTCTCCTGCTAAAGAATCCTGCCTTCCACTGACCATCATTTAATTTCTTCAACCTTCTTTCACAGTATTTCTTTACTTCCCATTTCACCTTGCTCTCAGATTAATAATTTAAACATAGAAGTCAAAAAACAAAAAAACCCTAAATTAATTTGGCACCTGTGTTATTTAACTACGTTATGTGACTTGTTGAATTATCCTAATACTATTGATTTGGAAGATTTAAGCCTTTTTCTAATACAAGTTTTGTAGTGAGCAACTGTTCATTCTTTTTTTTTTTTTTCTTCCCCTTTTTTTGAGATTATGCAAGGATTTCAGAGTAGAAAACTACAGAGCAGAAACCATCCAACCACATATTTCGTTCTAGGAAAATGGCACAGGAGTGTGCTACAGCTACTTCCACAGAATGCACTCTGTGTAATAATCAGAACCAGAAATATCTTACAAATAGGCAAATTTCAGGCCTCTTACAAAACCCACATGGCAGTCCAGCCTTGCAGTCAAGCAGCATTCACCATGCAAGCGTTGAGGGCAGCACACCAGCTCAGCCGGGCTCCCATGGTCTTGGGAACATCGTGAGACTAAGACAGTGACATCTGCTGCAGATGGGGACCATTGCCACCACACAACCTCCCTCTCCTTCCTCAGCAAGAGATGGGCCACATCCAACAATGGACCTAACGATGGAGTCACCACTTTCCACCTCACCAGACCCTTGGGCAGCCCTGTCCACAGCTCCGTAGGTCTCTCCACTGCCTGGCTCACTCAAGTGGGGTAACTTTCACAGCAAACCCACTAAATAAATTGTAAATGTTCCCAGGACAAGGCTTTCCATGGTGCTTGGAGGTATCTCCGTACATTCAGAGGCCTTACCAGGGTCAGAATCAGCACAGAAGGGCAGACAGGGTTTTGTAAGTGGGGGTAAAGCAAGGAGATGCATGCAAAAACACTCACTGGCTCTCTGAGAGTCATAGGGGGGAAGCTAGAGTCAAGATCATGGAGAACATTAAAAGGGGGACTTCTCCAATTTCCTATGAAAGGTGAGAAACTAGATGAAGATTTTTGAGAACAAACATAACACACATGTACATGCATATACACACTGTCATCTCTAGGTCCCTGAGAGACAGCAAACTGCTGCATTGTGTAGAGATTCAAAATGTAGAAAATCAATTGTAAATCACGAGTTCTGGATTCTTTGAGATGAAGTGTAATCTGATTTACAATGTTACAAAAAGAAATTAAAGTTAATTCCAACATGATTGTGGGTATACCACAATTTAATATAACCATGCTGTGGCCTTTAAATCTCTGCATTGCAATATGCCAACAGTCATTACTTCTTTAAGTTTCATATTTTATTTTAAACTATAAATTGGAAATATCACATAGCTTGTTATTTACATTTCAGAATTTGGATCTTTGCTTAGAAACACAGTGCTCTATGGTGTAATAAGATTATTGTGCAACTACCACACAGTTAGGGTAGTTAAAGGCACTCCACTTCACCTCATCATTTTTTCTGCTTAAATATTATGCCACATTCTGATTAATACCAGACCAATAAAATCATCTTAGCAATCTGGTTAGAGTCTTTTGTCTACCCAGATGGCCTGCAATGTTAATGTGTGACAATTTCAACAATGAACTGGGACTGTTTTATGGAACCAACATTTGTTCCACTGCTTTTTCTTCTTAGGCTCAGAATTTTGACACAGATGGCACAAATTACTCAAAAACCAGAAATGTTCATTTAGAAGGCTTAAATATGTAGGTTTACTCAGGCCATCCGAATCTTTCACATTTACAATTCAGTAAATTTACTAACAACCCTGCTGTAATTAAGGTCTATAAAAATCTTTCCTCCTTTCCTGCTTGCTTTTCCCCTTACGTATCTACAGCATTTCATTATGCCTCCACCAATTTATTAATATTTATTCCAGCTCTGAAATGTTTTTAATTTTGGAGGATTTGCACTGTTCAATCTCGCATCCGATTCTTCATACCTTTCTAATTATAGGAAAGGGGGAAAAAAAACATTTAATCTGTAACCACATACTAATCCCTCTAGAACCTACACGTTTATAGATCTTAAAGGAGTAGAAAAAGAAAAGACAGAACCATGTCAGCAGCTTCTGGCCAAACTGCACAGCATTTTCAGTTAAGCAGAAGGTTTTATAATGCTGACTTTGCGCACAGATACTCAGGAAGGAGATTCTCATAGATACTCTGAGAAATTACAACGGGTAGAAGAAAACAACAGGATTCCTATAAAGTGATTTTTAAAAACAAAAAAGAGAGAGAGAAATCCCAGACCAGGGACACATGCATTTGTAGTTTGACTGAGTCTATAAAGGCAAGAGGTTATTGTGCAAAACTGCCAGAGAAAAAAGGAGTTACCATCAAGCAACCAGGTCTAGTGGAAGGTGTCCCTGCCCATGACAGGGGGTTGGAACTGAGTGAGCTTTAATTCCCTCCCTACCCAAACCATTCTAGGATTCTATGTTATTCAGGCTCCTCTAGATCTGCAAACCACCTTGGGGCTAATCAAAATGATTTGGCCGCACATGGAGGCAACGAAGAACATCAGAAAGGCAGAGGCCTTCCTCTGCTCCAACTCCAAGCACGTGCCTCCCCCACTTGGTTTCCTACAGCCCAGTAGTGCCTGTGGTGTACAGTAGTGCACATGCTTCCAGGAGATCTTTGGGATGCATGGGAGAGGCTAAACTGAAATCATCCACTGAGGTCCACGGCACCCATCTGAGTCACCCCAGCAGGGTTTGCTGTCATGGCATCTTTCCAAAACACATCACAACACCAGGCATAACCCAAGAAACCTCGTGCCATTTCACAGCACTGAAATTTCGGTGACATTTCACAGCACCAAAATAAATGAAGGCACATTTATTTAAGTGCCTTCAGCCAATTTACCTGAACTCTGTTTTCCTTTGACAACTATTGTACCACTGTGTGGTTTCAGCATCATTCCGAAATTGTGGTTTCTGTCCAATTATGTCTCTGTGATGGTTTGCTTTCGTTATTTAAACAAATAATTTAAACATTTAAATCAAATTAAAAAAAAAAAATCACCACAAACAACGTAAAAACCCATGGCTGTCCTTTTGCAGTCCTTGCTGAAAGTACAATATACGCATAATGCTTCAATTCATTATGATATTCTATTAGATCTGCCAACAGAAAGTGCATTTTGAGTTTCTAAATGTTGTTTCCATTAGAATCAATCACTCCATGCAATTAAGCCAATAGGCTCTCACCATTTCTGCTGTTATGAGCTAAACCATCCTAAATATATTGACAGCTGTCTCCTATAAGATGACACAAATTAGGTTGAGGGGGCATAAGCCTAAATGTCACCAGTGGGAGGACACCAGTTATTCTTTCAGAAATCTACCTAATTTCCATACCCCAAAAGGCACTCAGTAGACTTTCTTTGCATTGGCAGCATGTAGTAATCAATGTTTTGCATATTACAATCAATAACATGCTTAAATGTTTAAGTTTGGCATTCTTTTGCGATAAACATTGATATATTACAAACTATGTAAAACTGTTCATTGGACTTTTTGTTTGCAGCATGTACTGTATCATTCAGCAAATAAGTGAGCTAAATATTGTTTGTTACAAAACAGATGTCACATGAAATTATGCCATATGTGCTATTAAACTTTTTTTTTTTACAGTGAAAACCAAGATTTAGTTTCAGAAGTGAGTGTATTTGGCTTTTCAAGGATTTGAAGCATGAAAGTAACATCTATGAAATATTTTTAAACCTGATGTGCATCCTGTAATGCAGTTTTGTATGTGGAATCTGAGTGTTTTAAATGTAGATATCTTAAAAATAAAGAATTATGTTAAATGTATGACTGCATTACTACTTCTCCATAAGTCCCATGGATTTATCAGAGGCAAATAACAACTTTCTGCATCTAGTTTTCCCCTAACACTTACATTTTAGGATTTTTATCACATCGGTACCTGTAAACGCAGGTACTGTAACTTGAAAACTAATCTATACTTTTTCACCCATCTTAAAAAAAAAAAAAAGAACAACAAAACAAAACAAACAAACAAACAAAAAACACAAGCTAATGGATGCATGATTTTTTCTGCTAATATTTTATATGGGAATTTGAGAATAGTGGGTGCATGGAATTCTGAGGTCACGGACGGTCAATGTAGACCAGCTTCAGTGGGAAACAGAAAACCACTAACTCAAGGACACACAAGGAAAAAGAATGCATACTGAGATTTTATTCGAATTATTTTGACAAAACCATATATGTGAAAGCAGAGCAACCTACATCTCTGGACTTTGAAAGTGTGAACTTTGCAACAGAGTGAGCAGAATGCAGGAATTATGTTGCAAAGAGCCACACAGTAAAATAAATCTGGTTGCCAATGGAAGAGTGACATTGGCATCAGAGGCAAAGGCACTCACACCCACAAATGGAAATACGGTGCAACGGGAAAGCTAGAGGAAGAAGAGCAGATGCAGCAGCACAAGGAAGAAACTCAAAGTAAAGATCTTCAGACTCCATATGTAGTTTTCTTTCTCTTAGTCATCAAAAGGAAGAAGACAGGGTAAACAAAAAGGGAGACAAAGACAAGAAGGTGAAGAAAACATTTTCTTCTTCTCCCCACCCACCACCTCCTGAAGGCAAAATTCTAGCTTACATTTTTAAACATGCTATCTCTGTAAGCCTTCTCTGTAATACAAATAACTAATTGCTTGCCAGTGAGCATTAAAAGTGGGAGGAAGAGTCCTTGATCTCCCAGTTTGGTGGAGATTCCTGAGGCTTCTAGTCTGAAAAAAAAAATAAATTACAAACCCTGCAAATAACTTTTAACCCTTCAGTGGATGGAATCCGTTTCTAACACTACAAGCTTCCACTGTGAAGCCAGACAAAATGATCTTAGATCCTGAGACACCATACCATGCCTGGTGAATCTGTCTTTCCCAGGTCATAGCACCTCCCATACTGTATCAAATACCCTTCTAGATTTCTTTTATTTTCTGAAGAGTAGTGTCACCTTCTGCATGTCCTATTTGCCATTTCGCAGGTTTGCTTGTATTGAGTATTTGTAGAAGAGCTGCAGATGGGGCCACCATGGAGGATCACTGTCGTGACTCATTCACGCCACCAAACACATGGGAGTCAGACGAATACCAGGTTCTTGGCTTACCGAATTTTCCCACAAAGAGAAGCTTTTCCAGCACAGTGATGCAGCATAACTCCAGGGCCTCTGATGAACCAGTCCCACCCACTCAGCCTTAGGCTGATACCAGGCGGCTGAGCCCTGGCTGGGTTGGTGCCCATCCTGCAGGTCAGGAAGTGACTGCAGTGTTCAGAGCCCTGGCTGATGAGTATAGTGTCTCAAAGACCCCTGCCACCACAGATGTAGGCACCTGGTGCTAACATGTCCCACTCGGATCTGGTGCCACAATGCCAACCATCACCATGAAACTGCTGGTTTTCCAAATTTCATGGTGTAACATGCTCTGGCTAAGACTAAATGGGGTTTTTGTTCTGCAGCACAAGAGACAAAGTAGGAGCAGATCAAGGACCTCCCAGGGTTAAAACACGACCACTGAGGAAGCCAACAGTAAGCAGTCAGGAGCAGCTATTCTGCAGTAACTTCTTCTGTGGCAAAACCTTGTATCATGCAAGATGTAATGGGTTAAAACTTAAACAGGGGAAGTTTAGATTGGATATAAGGAAGAAATTCTTTACTGTTAGGGTGGTGAGGCACTGGAATGGGTTGCCAAGGGAGGCTGTGAATGCTCCATCGCTGGCGGTGCTCAAAGCCAGGATGGACAGAGCCTTTGGCGGCACGGTTTAGTGGGAGGTGTCCCTGCCTATGGCAGGGGGGTTGGAACTAAATGATCTTAAGGTCCTTTCCAACCCTAACTATTCTATGATTCTATGATTCTATGTTCCGTATAGAAAACAAGAGTACCTTTAAAATATATATTAAACTCAGCTTTTTCTCTGAAAAATCACTATATTTTTTTACCCCTACTTCTAGAGTTTGGCAAGATTATTTTTTAATTATGTAGCTAGATGACAGTATTTGGGGTGATAGATTCTTTACAAATGCCAAAGATCTGAGACTGGGAAAGATTACAGGCAACCTTACAACCTCTGATTAAATGCAAACATAGTTGTAAAATCTTTCTCTTCTCACTGCCTCTATATTGTCCCTTCTGCAGCAGAATGTTTCGCATGAGATAAAAATAGCTAGATCTTTCAAAATCTTAGAAGAAAGGTACTTGAATGTTTTTCTTTAAAAGTTATATTTTCTTAAAGGCAACATAATGAGGTCAACCGAAGCTGGATTCAAGCTGATAAACTGTGTTTAGGAGAAACTAGAGGTTGAGCAAGGGGGTTTTAGCAGAGGAAAACAAAGAGAATGATTGCAAAAGTCAGATCTCAAAATGTTAATCAGATTCAGAAACATAAAACATGACAATTTAATGGTGTTTGGTTAAAATGAGAAAATTTTAAAGTTCGGAGTATCTTACATTGAATTCTAATACTTTTTAAATTATTAGATATAAAATGCTTGCAGTTTTCAGTGAAAATTAGACTTGGTAATTTATATTTCTTGTTTATACAGTACAATTTGCTGATGAAAAAAAATGTGCTAAACTTATTGATTCATGACCATAATTGTTTAATTATTTATCATTGCAGAATTATATTAGCATTTATAATAATGCAGATGTGCACAAAGGCTAAGAAGTCATATACAGCTTTTGTTTTGCGTTTGCTATGCTGAAATTAGGTTGATCCAGGTTGTGTGTGCACACTGGATATTGAAATTGTTGCAACTCGGTGTCACTTAGTTTTACTGGAGTTACAGGGGTTCTAACCAATAGCTGCAATAATGAAAATTCTCTGATGGCTAATAAAGTATATAAACCCAGAGCTAACAACATCACAGAAGAAGTCTCTTCTCAGATTGATTCTTCTGTTACCATGAAGCACGTTACATTCAGTGCAACACACACACAGCTGTTTGCCTCATACCACCCACAGTAAAGAAATAGCTCATGTGTGTTTGGGGCAGGGGAAGCCAACAAGAGCTGCACACCACAAAAATTACAACCAGCTAAACTAGCCAAAATCTTCCACATGAGGCCAGCTAAACAAGAACATAAGAACTCTTGATAGGAGAGAAACACATTCCTTTAATTTTGGTCTTTATTTTAAGGGATCATAAACGCTGGAAGAAAATGACAGATGCCTCACTTTAGTCTTTCCTTCCCTCTGAGTGCAAAATCTATTCCCTCAAGGAGCTACAATATGACTGACATACATCCCTTCATTGCAAGCTGCTAAAATAGCTTTGCCATGGGCTTCACAAGAAATTTGTAACACTAAGTGTGTCTTTCTGGGCTCATCCTTTTGACATATTGATAGTCAAGGTTCCCATTGCCTGTCGCCTCTGCGCTCTTTTCACCTAACACTATTTACTGGTGCTACCTTTTCATAATTAAGAGTCCGTATCAAAGCAGTTGTAACACCATTTAAGCAGCTTTTCTAAGGAATCAAATCTAAATGAAAAGGCAAAGTATAAAAATGCCCCATCTTCTGCTGTGCCTAACTGATTTGCTCTGCATTTTATCCTCAGGGAGGTGATGATTCCAGAAGACAGGGAAGAAGGACCATTCACAAAAGAAACATTGCACAACCAGCAAGAGCTGCTTGTGTGTTTTACATCTACATGTGTTGAGTGTCTTTAAAAGCAGCCCCCAACCATGTCTGCTGGATTGTTTATCACAGTTCACAGAAGTGAGTATTTAACCTCCTGACTCCTGCAGCACAGCACGGGCCAGGTATTTGTTTCTTTTGTTAGATTAATATTGGTGACAGAATAACACACTCATTAATGGTGATAATGATTATACAGTGAGGTAGAATAGTAATTCTTCCAATGTACCATACAAAGGAGTCAGTTTCATTAGTTAATAAAATTTATTAAAGAATACAAGTCAACCAAAAAAAAAAAAATCACACTTTTGTTCAGCACCTTCTCAGGCACCAATCACTGGTTTGGTAACATTTTACCTGTCAACCTGTTATGGTAACACGTGTGCCATGCAAAGGGACGAGTAACAGGGGAGCACACACTGACTCAGAGATGGATGAGCATCCATCCACCTTGGCTAGCAGGGGCAGAAGTCTCCAGTGAGGCTGCAAGGGGCTCCAGACCAGGAAAGATACAGAAGAGCATGACAGCAGGGTGAAGCATGTCCTGCACTCAATACATGCAAACTGCAGGATTGAACCATGAACAACAGACCCACCACCGTGTGCTGGATAAATCCTTCCATTTCCCAGCTTGCTCTATCACTATGTAAGACACCAATTCCTCTGAACCTGCTTCTGCGAGGTTCTGATCAGATCTTCAAGATTGGGTGAGATATTTTCCTGAGCAGGATAATATCAAACACTTTGGGGAATCAATACCTGCATCCTCACAAAAATCTCTGAGTGGAACAGCCATTTAACAAATCATTTACCAGAACTGCAGAACAACATGCAGTTCTTGTTTTTCCCTAAAAACTAGCATAAAACTAAAAACATTCTATGGCTGAGTAGAGACAAGACTCAAAGTTTCTAGTATCTTAGGCAGCTTATGTTTCTTCAAGTGACCATATTCCTACATGACTGCCATGTCAGATTTTAATTCTGGTTACCAGCACACTGTCATTATCTAATCTGGACAATCTATTGCTTTTGCCAAGCAAGGTAATATAAGAGTGTTCAGCTGTGCAGTCAGTACTCAGACAGTTTTATGGGAAAAAAGGCAGTAAGATTGCCATAGGGGCTGCAAGACTAAGTTCCTTGAATTCACATAGGCATTAGTTAAGTTACATAGCATTTCTGATCTTCAGTTCCACTACTATGAGATAGGAATTGCTCAGTGCTATGCAGATAGATGCTTAAGAGATTAGGAAATGCCGCAGTACAATAGACACTGTAACACGGGACTCAGATACACTATGGCAGCCAACAGGGAAAAGAAATATCTCACTTTACTTATTCTGTTTTGCTCAAATGTAAATATCTTTGGTAAATTATGATTAATTGAGATCTATTTTTATTATGATTATTTCTCTTCACTTTGGTTGGTGCCATGTCTACATTAAACCAAAAGAGGCTGGCAAGATCAAAAAGCCAAGAGCTAGCCCCTATTTCAGTTGAAGTGTTTTTTTTAGGTGGCAAAACCTATCTGTAAACCAGATAAACACCTCTAAAAGGCATGAAGTGGAGGAAAACTTTCTAAAGTAATGTTTACTCGCTTTCCAATATTTGCTACAAAACTTCAGACATCTGGCAATAAAAAGTAACAATTATATTAGATCTAATATTTCATCCTTTCACTCTATTTGTTTGTGAAAATAAAATATATTTTGAAACAAAAGTCGGCAAGACTTATTCTTCAGGAAGAGATTTTGAGGTTTGTTTTGGTTCCTGCACAGTATTTAGTGTATTCACCAGCAAGTCACTTCCGAGTGTCAGATTTTACTATTTCTCTTGGATGGTTGAATGGAAACTGAGCTCATTCAAAATCCTTCTCATAGAGGAACAACTCATAAATCATAGCCCAGAACTCAGTATTTCAGTTTATTTATTTGCAAAATAACAAACACACACCTGTTACTGTTCCCACTAAATGATGTATAAAGTCACTATGTTTATACAAGGTTGGTGTCACCCAGTAGTTTAAATTCTCCTCTTTTCCACCAGCATCAGTCTAGAGTTACAGTGAAGTAGCATAACTTAGTGCAAATTGGCCCATGTCCTTAAAAGCACTGGCCCTGAAACCAGATTGAAGCCCTGCAGGAACTAACCCAGAAAGCACTGCTTTAAAATGCTTAATGAGAAAGTAAGGAGAAAATGAAATGAATTTTCACAGCAATCAATGCAATGCTTCAATATTTCCTTGGTAAGCCTGGTTCCTCTCCTGCCAGGTTGTCCTTCCTTTTTTCCCAGTGTATTTTCATCAATTTAGAACTTAAATCACCAAAACAACTGTGTGACTTTCAAAAATGCTTGAAATGCGCACGCATGAAAATTTTGTGTGACTGTGTGCAACCATGAAACATTTTTATTTTAATGAAGAGATTGAAGTTGTGCCTGTTCTGCTGCTTCCTGGTTTTGTTGTCATCATTATTGTACCCCCACACCCTCATAATGGTTAATAAGAAAGCACAACTGGAGCACGATAGATGGTTTTCATCCTTTATTAGAATCATTGTTTTCCATCACACTTTATTTTCAGTATTTTTCCTTTAAAATAACTCATTGAACCATAGCCTACATTCTTCTTTTGTTTCCACACTAATCTTCTTGCCAGTCCTCAGGATTCACACATATTGCTATATTTGGTGTTTTTTCCTAAAGCTCCTCATAATTACATCACAATTCCTTAAATTTAAAAGTGTTTTGAGTTCTCTTAATTGCAGAGACAACCTCAAGAACATTGCCAAATTCATCTAATGGCCTCCAAACCAAAAGACAATCAATGAAAGACAAAAATTACTTCAAAAAACTGTCTTCATAAGCCAACATTGTGCTTCTGGGGAGCCTAACTCTTTGTTGCAAATGCTGGGCATTAGTAATATAAACTGATCTTGTCACAGAGGTCCTCTAAACTTTATATAGATTCTTAAGCTCAAGGAGGTAAATGTCCTGATGCAAGGCCTTGAAGGAAAAGTGCTAAAACTCCACATCTGCCACCTCCCAGATGGATGCCTTTTTCATGGACATACAGATTCTAGGCTGTTTTTTTATCCCTTTAACATCCCACCCCGAAGGGCTTTCTAGAAACCATGAGATTTCTACTGATCCTGCAGGTGGAACCCACCAGCAGCTGATCTCTCTTCATGCTCCAGTCTCCAAACAGGAGGTCAATGACATGTTCACAAAACTCACAAGCATCCATACAGCCCTTAACTGATTAAACTCTCAGATAATATCAATTCAACATATGAGGACCTACAGTCCCCCTTCAGTCCTCCACTGTGACAAGAAAGAATCCTCTCTGGCAGATTCAGAAACAAATGCACTGATGTGCCGAGGAAGAGATACCAGCATCAACACAGGAGGAGTTGACCACCACCTGCATAGCACAAAGCACACATATGTACGCAAAAAACCACCTTATGTACCTCAAAATGAACAGAAGGTAGTGAATATTTCATCTTCAGAGCATAGAGGGAACCCTGTTTTTTCAGTCAATCTGCAAGTGCCTTCTGGCCTTAAAGAGTTCAGAAAGGCCTGTGATATAACGCATTTCATTCATCAAGTAAAAAGAAATCAAGGCAAATAAATTAAAACCTCCTTCCCCCTTTGGCACACTTGGCAGAGGCCAATGGCTCCAATCTCTCAGAAACCCACTTCAGAACAGAACAAACACTGGCTGAGCTGCCTACTCCAGATTGGTCATCTATGAAGTCCCATCCGGGGAGACCTGCCAGATGTCAAGCTGATTTCAGAAGCTGCACAGCACTAAACCAGGCTCTCTGGCTTTTCCCCTCATCCTACAGCGCATGACTCCCACTGCAACACACAAGAGTTACCCAATATTCTATCATCACCCATACCCCAATGAGAATTGAAACTAAAGAGATGGGGAAAAAAGAACCTTTCAGAAGATCAAGCATAATTATATCTGCGAATAACCAGGGTAAAACATCAGATATCTTAATCTTTATCCCATATTCATATATTTATAGCCAAAAAAAAGCAAGGAACAATATCAGAAATATTAAAAAAAACTATGCCAGCACTTATCTGGTGACACTTGAGATGAAGAAGATAATTGAATGGATGATTGCATTAGGCTTTTTGTACTCCATGGATAAGAAAGGTTTTAGAGAGCCCTTTCAGTATGCTCAGCCATGATACAAGACGCCAGAAGAAAACACAGTACTGCAGCAGTGACAGTACCTCAGATCTATGAAACATTAAAATGAAAGATAAAGAAGGCTCTGAAAGAAGCAACATTGGGCACAGTTTGCTTAATCACAAACATTTGGACAAAAGTCTAGACATCGGAAAACCTCTTAATCACTGTCCACTGACTGTCACTACGCATTTCCATGCAAAAATCTGCCCATAAATTAGATTCCTTTGCTGCTTCTCCCCTTGGTAAAGGCCAATAAGAAAAACACGAACAGCCAAAATCCTGCATGGCTGTGCTCTCAGGATCTGCCGGCAGGGCTGACGTGAGGTCCAAACCAAGGGAAAACATGAGGTGATCACTTGTTTTGCTGTTGTATTTATTAAACATTTCTTGCTTGATTATAACTAAGCACTAAGTTTTTGCAATACTAGCAAAATCTGTAACGGTTTCTATAACTCTCATGATATTCTAAGCTAACTTCAGAGGCAGAGCAATTTACCAGAACTGCAGCTTAAACAAGTTTGAATTTCATTTGCTATATATATGAAGAGAATGCTCTTACTGAAAAAAGAAATGCATGAGTGCACATTAAAGCAGAGCTTTGATTCTGAACTCTTTATCCTGAACTCTGAACAATGGATACTTATGAATCATTTGTGCTGCATACTGAAGCCTTTTGAACTGGTAACAAGAGAAATCAGTTCTGCTAATGCATCTCTCATCCGAGATCTCTCACTCATCCAGATTTTAAATCTGAAACTTAGAAGAATAAAACCGTCTTTTTGGAAGGACCAGGAGTATTTTGGAAAACAGACTGGTCAGACAGGAGGGGAATTTCCGGATGGAGCAATAAGGAGATTGTGAGCAGGTTGTGATTTTCGAGACCAGATGTTTAAAATAAATATCTGCAAAAGATGGGGAAAAGGCCTTACAAACTGGTTTGCTACCACTTGTGTTTGGGGTCTCGCAGGGCAATGTTGTCACTCTGAGTGTGCAGCAGATCATGGAGGTCCTAAGATTAGGTTGATCTTAAGTTTTTGATATGGACAAAACACTGGATTAAAGTTTAAGAACCTATCCTATATACTGGCATGCATTTGGTCCTAGCAGTGAAATAAAAGAAAAAAAAATACAGCAAAGCTAACATTTCTCTCAGAAGGAAAACCACCCTTTACTACTACTATGAAATCTTTCTATATAAGCCATCTTAAGCCCTTCCCTACTTCTTACAGTTAACAGAAAATGTTTCAGACACAAGGCTTCTAGTTATGAATTTTGTAGAAATCTGATGTAACAAGTTCCATGTTTGAGGATATGTTTCTCAGAAGAGATCAAGCTGAGACTAAAAGAATTAAAAGTGCAGGCAGCAATGATGCATGGACAGACACGTTCCTCCAACTCCAGGCTTTTGAGAATTCCTTTTAAACAGTAGAGAAAAGTGTGCAAAAAAGCTACTGAAACTTTTATAAGAGATAAATTGCACAATACCAACGTGATTAAATTTCAAATGCTATCAATTTTTGCTTAGAGTCTAATAGAGGGAGCAGACCTGAATTGAGAGTCCAGCAATTGAAAATGCTTTCCAAGCAGGTCCAGACGTATGTCTAAATGAATGTCCACATTAAATGACAATGTCACTAACGACAGAAGCATTGAAAGACCAAAATGAAGTGCACAGTCAGAACTCTGTATTTCAGTGCGAAATTCACCCTTAATATTTAGCAGCAATGACCTCTGGATGATAAAATGCCTGCAGTGGCCCAAGTATTAAGTGCACATACCTGTACAATGGGGGAGCTTGCATTAGCACCTTGTCAAGTCATAGCTTGTAGGTAAATGCTACAGGAGTTGGATTCCTATACAAGGTGCATAGAGATAAACCAGTCACATAAGAATAACATACCATTTTTTGTCCACTATCCCTCCCATGCAGTCACAGCTCACCCATTAAAGTATATTTATTCTGTTTATTCCCCACATAAATACACTGTGTCCATGCTCAGGTATTTTGGAGCTCAGAAACCGCAGGTGGCAGGACAAGGCAGAAGAGACTCCAGGGCAGCCCAGGGGATTCCCAGTAGTGACAGATGGGGGTCTGTGATGCTGGGGCACTGGTGAACAGTGGGCTCTTGTTGCTTCATCATCCTACATGTCCCTCATGGGCGGTGACCGTGACCAAGTATCAACCGCTGCCCATGTTAGAGTGCAGGAAAATCTTTGCCATTACCCTCTTCCTACAAGGATGATCTATGGGCAAAGTACATCTAATCAGTGGCTTCGTTCTCAACTTCCTGGATCCACCTGTAACCCCCAGTGATTTACCAGGTTTTATTCTTAGGCTCTTTATAAATGCACACATACTTGGTAAGATTAGACAGTAGTAGCATTTTATAAGCGTATGCCATAAATACTCCCTCATATGCCAGACTGAAAGCTTTCCCTCTCATGTTTAACGACCCTCAAATCACACTTCTTTCAGATCACCCAACTGTTACAGTAACAGCAAAAGCAACAGGATGGAAATAGCAAAATCCCACACACATGCACACTTCAGGCTGTATTCACAACATGGGACAACCTCTCCTCTGAAATGCAGCCAGCTCTGGGGTAAAATGAATCCTGGTTTGGGAAGCAACATAATTTTCCATACAATTTTGGAAACGAGAAGTTTTTCACAAACCATCTCTGCTCATCTAAAGCAAACACTAGAGTAACAGGATTTTCCCTTTTGCAGGCAGCACAAGACAACATGCAAAAAGGACAGCATAGCAATTGCTAACTTTGGGAAAATGGCCAAAAGAAACTGAAAAATATGAATCTGTATTTTTCAGGAAGTTGAGTAAGACTTGGGCAACCAAGGAGTTGCCCTGTACCTGGGACAAGGGCAGCAGTAAGGGAAGCAGAAAATGAACCACCAATGCAGTGGAGTAAGTTCTCATTTGTGATGCTAGAGCTGCTTTATATGCTGAGCTTCCACCTTTCAACAGCAAGTCAATGTTTCAATGTGGATTGGGCACATAAAAGCAGATCAATTTGTGCATTTAAAAAAAACCATCTACATGTGCATTTATTTCAATTTCATTTTAGTGAATCAGGTCCTGATTCAATGCTAACTGAAAACCCTTGAAATAACTGCGAGCTTGCTCATAGCCAATTCTGTGTCACCGCTATGAAATTAGTAGTGAAATTAAATGGCTCAACAGTGCTAAGACATTCCCCAACTACTCCAGCAAGCAGTCACTCACCTCTAAGGTTAACAGGATAAAGGCTGGATAAAGAAACTACTCATTATACCACCTCTACAAAGAAGCAATTAGGAGACTTTATAAAGTGGTTTCAAATATCTTTTGCAAACTAGGACTCAGACAAATATTAGTGGCAGCAAATTACAGTACTTAGCAGAATTATCACCAGAAAAGAGACTCTTTTAATCTATAAAAATATCAACAAAAGATGTAAATATGGACTCCTCAATGGGTGGTATATCTTGAAGAAAATATACATCTAATCTCGCAGTGTGTTACCTCCAGTACCTGGAGAGAAGGTTAACAATTCAGAGCTGTTTCCTACAGCTATAGAATATATTTTGATGTAGATTTGTAGATATCACAGACTTAAAATCTATTGTATAATCACAGGGCAAGTGCAAGGAACCTGGGGACATACTTCTCTACACTAAAGTGCTGGAACACTGGCTTTCATTTTAATCAATGTTACTACCTGTTTTTAACAAATTATATTTAATTCCGTGGCTTTTTGGCTCTATTTTCTTTAGCATAAACAGCAACAGTGCTTTCACCAACACATATACAATTTGCAGGCAGTACATTGGCATTACTCACACATTTATCTCCACATGCAACAGGCGACTAGTTAAAAACAGAGTCACCCTCACAGAAACTTGCTGCACACTCTAGATTATGATTTTGTTTGCATCACCCTAAATAGAGAGCCACCATACCCAGATACCAACAGATCAACTTCTGCTCTGGGTTAAACCACTCATGCTGGCAGGGAACCTGTTGACGATTCAGGGATTCACAACCTGGTATCCCCAAGCATTCTATTCCCAGCATTCCCATTCAAGTCAACACAAGGTGGAAATCAGCACCTTGGCATGTCAAGCAATTACTGCAGGTTTACATCAAGGTAACACAGAGAAGAATTTGCTCATCCTGTCACACACACTTCACATATAAATACCCCAACCATCAAGCTGTAATTCAAGAAGTCAAAGATCCCTCCAGCTTTGATCTCCTCTTCCTCAAAGCCTGAAGCTCTCCAGTGGAGACCAGTGCTCGCTGAACGTGACCAACTACTGTCACAAGCAGAAAATGCTTCTGTGACTCCCTGACATTTCTTTCTCTGAAGTTTTCAGTCTTTTCTTCATCAAAGGAAGAATATGCATGATTTTTAAATTCCTTCCATTAAAATCTTATCCAATAAAGTTGTTTGGATGACAGTAGAGCAGATCTGGAAAGTGGCCCTGAACATGTACTCCAGTCTGCAAAGGAGGGTAGGGGCAATCATTGCAGCTTACCCCATCTTTCTATGAGGAACCTCAGCCCACCCAAACCACACTCCCAATCAGATCTACCTGCAAGCATGTGGTAGCTGCCAGCACTGGGCATCTGAAAACCAGTGTTAACTAAGCACAACTGGGAAGTAAGCTTCCATGCCCTCTTTAACCCTTCCTTGCTTCACTTATTTTAGTTCGTGTTTGGCAAGCTCCAAAATATTCAGAAGTTGGGTTTTAGCTTAATTAAGAGATAAAAATCAAGACAGTCACCCAAAGCTTCCGAGCACTCGGAGTGTGGGAAAGTAAAGTAAGAAAATCACATGCCAGCAATTTCACTGAAGATTTCTAGCATTTGCTGCTCTGAACAAGGCTTGAAAATGTCAGAAACATTTCTCTCTCTCTCTCTCCCTGAACATGGGCACTGCAAAGACTCAACCAAAAACACAATGCAGAACACGTGAGCTCTGGTGTATTATCACTTGCAGCTGCTAATTCTTCAGTATCCCTCAGGAGCGCTGCTGAGGATACCACCTTTACCTACATTGTTCGATCACACACCATCTCTTGAGTTTTCTCCAGGAGTTACTTTATTTTTAAAACCCACCTTCCTAAATTTGGAAAAAGAATCCTCCCCTTTGTTCCCCAGGTGGGTATAATTCACCCCTTACTTCTCCACTTGATACCTGACTCTTGGATGAAGCAGCACAGAGCTGCAGCATCAGCAGTTCCTGAAGGGACCATTCCTTTCTCTTACTATTTGGCTAATGGTTGCTCCTCGAGATCAATTAAAAGAAGAAAATGAAAACAGGAATTGATACCCATGTCTAAGCCCTTGCCCAAGCAGAGGGCACCAGCAATTGCAGAGATAATTTAGCAGTGCTCTTCTGCCTTCATTTTGTCCATGTTTATTTATGCACCTTTCAGTTATAAGCATCGTGCATTAAAGTCAGTAGTCTATCACTGCTTATCAGAAAACAAGTGGAGCCAGAGCTGGATTTCTATAAATAAGACTTACTCTATTGGCTAAATAATGACATCTAAAGTGGTCTGATTTAACTGACTATGGCAGTTCTTAAAGCAAGATTTAATTACACTTTGTACTTATTACAGTTCCTTTGTGTGCCCCTTGCTTCCCAGCAATTTTGAAATATAGACTTAAGTCTGCTATACCATATATCTCCTTGCCTATAGTGACATGTGTTAACAGATGGCACTGCGAGCACAGAGCAGCAGATCAGCATGAGTTGCCAGTGTTGGTGGCCACATTTTCCCTGAAGTTATCGCAACCCAACACAAAATGCCATGAAATAATCACTAGCCATTTCCTGTGGGCTGGGAAGAGAGTGACTCAGCACCGGTGCTTTTTATAACATCCAAACACTTAACTTTCTAGAAATGCTTTTATATTTATGGACTGCATTCATTATGGAAGTCTGCTAAGTAACTGATGCCCTGGGATGGTACTGCTCAACCATAAATGCAGCAAGAGCACTCTATCTCTTGGGTGGGCTGGGCAGCACGCCGTGCCACTGGTAAGGAGAATGAAAATGACGTGTGTTTGTGCATGTCAGATAATATTGCTCTATAAAATTATATTAGATATGCATTAGGGGCTGTAACAGAAGACAGTAAGAGTAAAGGATATACACAAGCAAGAAAGAGAAACACACACAGGGGACAATGGGAAATGTTTGCACGCTCTGCCTTCCCACCTCAGCCCCCAGTGCCTTCCCACCTCAGCCCCCAGTGCCTTCCCACCTCAGCCTCCAGTGCCTTCCCACTGGCACACTCCACAGGGCACAAAACAGAGATGAATCACAAAGCTCAGTGTCACATCTCACATTCAGGTTTCACATGCACTTCATCACATTCAGAGGAAATTCAGGACTAGCCCAAGGTGGGGTTTAGCTTTACCTGGGATTCAAGTGAAGAAAACATACCATGGTGAAAATAGCGCATACTCCTAATGCAATTTAAAGATAGGATGCCCTAAACCACATCTTCCCTCTAAACTCTCAAACTTTAGAGCCCCTTAAGATTTATCCTGCACTTGCTATCATCTTATGATTAAATTTCCAGAGTTCACACCCCAAACGCATTTTGGCACAGCTTTACAATACCTGCAAACAGCCTTGAAGCTGGGAGAGACAGTGCTATTCTGCCACCCCACCAGAGTCAGATGCAGCACCCCAACACCTGTCTAATTTGAAGTCTCAGTTGATTGAAGAGCGTCATGGAAAATGTTGTCTTTTCCACTCCTCCTCTTCTTCCTCTTCTTCCTCTTCTTCCTCTTCTTCCTCTTCTTCCTCTTCTCCCTCTTCCCCCTTCCTGTCCCCAGCACACACATCCCTTAGGGATCCTTTGACCACAGATGTAAGGCTGTCAGAGCCCAAATTTGGCTGGTGCATCCCCAAGAAACAGTTTCTTTCGTCGCCTACATCAAGGACATAGCTATCTCCTCTCATTTTGGACCTTCATCTGGGGAGAATTTCCACAGAGGGTGGATTCAGCTATAGCAAGGTTTTCTGATGGAGTTTTGTTTTGTTTTTTTGTTTTGGTTTGGGTGTTTGGTTTTTTAGCCTTTTGGGGTGTTTTTAGTTTTTGTGACTGCCCAATCACTTTTTAAAGAATTCATTGTTCTTCCCTTGATGCCTGAAATCAAGGTCTCAAAGCAACATCCTCCAAATCCCTTATGGAGGAGAACCCTTTTTTTTTTTTTTTAATGATTGGTGGAATATGCTTTATTTGGGGTGGGGTTTTTTTGCATGTAGAGAACCACTTGCATGCAGCTTTAAATATGAGTGAGTGGACTACCGATATTTCAGAGGGTAGGATGTTACTAGGCAGATAAGAATTTCAGATGCGAACCTGAAAGTATAATTGGCATACGAACAGGTAACAGGAAACAATGTGGAATATATTTTCTGAACATCTACGTTTTAAAAGAGATTTTCACCATCAAAGCGCACGGTGTTGTAACATACTGCAGAATTATGGTTTTAGGGTTCAGTAAACGGCTGCCAAAAAACTTTAAATGTTTGCTGTTTTCTTTCAAAATGAAAAATACAGAATGAGAGCCTCAAGCATCATCACATGGAAATAACTGGTTTGGTTCTGTTGCTGCATGAGTGTGGAAATGCCTTTTAAAACCTCCGTGCTGGCAGTGTTGCTCCGGCGCACAGTACTGAGACCTCACAGTTGCAGGGTCTACGCCTCAGGCACTCTTGAAAGAATATTTTTTATTTGGGTGCTGCATTGACAGCAGAATTTTCCTTTCAAGCTGTAAGGCCAAAAACAAGAAAAAATTTACAAGAAGATGGGTCCAGTTTTAATTACAGCAGCACAAATACAACCCTGGTAAAACCCTGCAGAATAGACTCCCCTTAGCATTTCCCTCTCAGAACTACAGCAAAACACATGAAAGGTCATATACAAGATATGATTTGACACAATAAGATTTCACTCCCATGTTAATGCACCTCAGATCAAGCCTGCAAAAGTGAAATAATAAATTTAGGAAAACAAGCAAAATGACCCTACTGGTTGGTTGGTTTTCTAGATACCATCTACATATTTTAGAAACATACAACCTTCTAATAGAAATGAATAAACTACTCAACCATAAAGTTGCTATAGAAGATATGCTTGTTCTGATTGGAAAGGGCATCTGCTATCTGCAATATTGATAATACTTTTCAAATTTCATCTGCTTTTGTTTGCATTCTGTGTCGTCTGTTTAAACACACTGGGAATAATAATGAATACCAGCATTATCTCCACTTTTCCAAGGCCGAACATATAACTTTATCACGAAAATAATTAAAATTCTTTGGCACTCTTGTATCTTTTCCATTGAACGTTATCAAGCAGTGACAATAAACTAACATCAGTCCAAGGCTGCCCATATGCTGCTTTTAAAAAGAATGCATTTGTCCCAGGGTGAGATACATGAATTTTGTGTTTACAGGGTCAAACAATTCCAAAGTTTTTTACAGTGTAAGGACTAAAAAATCTGTGCCTGCACACACACATGCAAATGCACCCACACAGACACACACACAGAGCTGAGGATATTGGGTTCAGAGGGAACACCTCCAAACTGGGCTGTTAAAACTTCCGTTCACAGACAAATCTTAGCAGCTGAATAATCTGGAGCACCGAAGATGTAAATATTTTGCATACTTGTACATCACAGTCAATCCAATAAATGATGCTCTGAAACATTCTTGGATGTCACATGCAGTTAATCTCAGATGTAGCAAATGAGTTTTTTCTGAACAGAATTTTGTATGTAGGGCTATATATTATCTCCTACACACAGGAATAATGCTGCAACTTTATTTTTAAATTAATAATTTTACTTCAGTATGTTCATCGTCATTTACAAGCCACATTTTCTTTGTTATCCAAGGTAAAGGAAAATAAAATATATTCTCTGTTAATCATTACTTGATATTGATTAACACTCGTTAGTTATTTAAGAAAGAAGCCACTGACAGTTCATTTTTTCATGCACCTCTAATTATTTGCCAACAAAAACAAGTATAGGCTTTAGAATGCATTGCTAGAATATCTGACACCAAAGTCTTTATGATTTTTATAACATGTGCTAACTTCTGCTTAAAATGTAGTAAAGCAATGATGTTGATCTCATTTCAATACCACATACACAGTATTGCATAGTAATGCACTGGCTTTATAAGCCAGGAAACAGTACCAACTCACTAAACAGATCCATCAGGATAATTGAAGAACTCATTTCAGGAGAACTCCCATATGAAGGCAGAAATGTTAAAAGATGTTAAATTTTCTTTTTGTGTATTGTTGGCTCGCTTGATAAGCAGTAGCAAGTTTATACAGCTCTGCAGCTAGTGTAGAATGCTTAAGCAAGAAATCCATAACTTTTAATATGATGAGATTGTCCTGCTAGGAGAGATGAATTTTTTCCAATATCACTGCTAACAAACAAGTAGAGTTTCCTGTATCAGCACATTTCTGTTTCTACTCTGCAGCACATATGTGCTTCATTTAGAAACAATACATGGCTCAACATCTTTGGCATATTAAAAATGAGACAAGTACGTTTGAGTAGTTGATGGACAGGTATCCTAACAGGTTTCTTTGGAGAATGAGCATAAAATCTTATCTAGATAGACACACTGACAAGTTTGGAGAAAAAAAAGGAAGGTGGGAAGCGTGAAGTTATTTGTGTTAACTCCCCTTCCGAGATTTAGCGCAATGTTACTTACTGGAGTGACTGCTGGGTGGACAGATAATGTCACGGAGTGCCTTATTACATGATTTCAAACCCCTGTGCACAATCTCACTTGCTGCAGAAAACTTAAATATGTTTCAGGTAGGAGCTAAATAAAAGACATTACTTTTCATCTGCTTTTTCACTTGATGTTAATATAGTCACTTGTCAGTGGATGTAAAAGTAAAGGAGACACGGGTTTATTTTTATACCTCACAGAACAGCAACTGGTGATTTCCCTTAGATCATAGCTCTTGTGTGTGCAGGCACTAAGCTTTTTTCTTTTAATATTTTAGACATACTTTATTTTTTATTCAAAACAGTTTTATCCCAACTCTGACACGCAGATATTGCCAGGAAAGGAGGCATGACATTTATAAACGTTACCGGGTATTTTTTCTCATTATATCCTATGAATGCAGATGGTGCATCTCATTAATCCTAGAGCTAATCAACAGGCTTAGATTATTCATTTCTTCGAAGGTTTGGCTAAAGACACAGCTTTGTAGTTCACTTTAGAGGGTTTATAGTGCATAAGTCTCAATGAGTAGTCAATAGGGACACAGAGCTGAACTGCCATTGCTCAGCAGCAGCACTGCTCTGCCCAGCTGCAAGGGCTCTTCCTGGGGAAAACTGCATCCCAAAAAATGTTCCACAAACAACAAATGAAAGTGTGCTCTCACCCTTGATGCTTTGTGTTTTGTGTTCAGAAAGCATAGTGTGGAGACCAATGAAATGTCTATGACAGATGACCTGAAGACAAGACAGATCCCAGCCTTCCTCCTGCACTTCAGCCCTGTGCCTCTCAGGCAGACGAGGGGACCACTCTGTTTCCTTCTAATGGTCAGGTCCCTTTAAGGGATTTTCTGCAGTGTTACTGTTGGGATGTGACAAGTGAGGGAGCATCCATCAGCATGGTGGGCTTACCTCAACACAAGACCTAGTTACAAAATGTGCAGGGTGTGAGGTGTGCCATGACAAAGCAGAAGGGAGCCCTGGGCTGTGCAGGCATTGGAAAGCATTGCTCTTGCAACAGGAGCAGAATTAATTCAGGCCTGTCTTGGATAGTACTCAGCAGAAGGGGAAAGCACGCTGCAAGAAGCAGCACTGGTGACCACTGGTAACAGCACGGAGGGAGCACTCTCCCTGAGTGATCACTCTGAGATCCCAGAGATCACTCTGCTTTCAGCCGGTGCACAGCATAATATGGCAGGATGGACCTGAAACCTTCATTCTGCTTAATTATGAGTTGCAGCTTCACTTCTTTCCTTTCTTTTTTACCTTCTTCCTTTCTCCTACCTAACCTCCCTTTGGTTTTCACATGTATGCACGCCTACTCAATTCAATTAGCCTTGAAAACAGCACTGAGGCCTCAGATACCTGTAGTCATTATCCCAAGCACTTTTCATGAGAGTAAAGATATTAGCCCCAAAGTCCTGGCGAAATTCCAGCTAAGCTAATGTATTTACAGTCTAACCTCCCTAAATTTATCTCTGAGTTTTAAATAGGGGAGTTATTCTTCATTTGCTCTCCTTATTTTGCTACATAGAGTTTCTTATAGAGTTAAACTTATTCCCCATGGCAGAATAATGCAGGATTTTTCAGTTTTACCCGCCTTGCAACATTTGGTATTTTTCTTTAAGCTGCTGCTTGTGGACTCCTGAGACTGCAAGAATCCCAGTTCTCAACCCCTCCCTTTTTTTTTAAAGCCAGCCTCTAATCCTTGTGCAAAAAAGCTTAAAGCACAAAGCTCCAAAACAACAGAAAAATGCAACTCTACATCTATTATTATCCTTAAAATACCCCACAAATTTAAATTAATTCTCATGTTGTCTGAGTCCTGCCCCAGACATGTTTCTGCAACTGGCTATGCCAGTGGTGCTGCAGAGATGGGTTTGAAAGCAGTTATGCCCATGCCTGCCTTGAGCCAGTTCGCCTCATCTTTCACCAGCCTACTGCTGTTCCCAGTTATACCAGACAGATCAGTGGATTTGCATGGCTACAACTGCTGGCAGTGTTTGACCCGTATCTTTTGTGTGAACGGCAGGCCTGGGACCAAACCCTGCCTTCCTACGCAATGCCAAGGCATCGTCAGCAGCATACACTTAACAAGACAGTAACTACATGCACCTCTCTCTAATTGGAACAGACATTTTAAGGTATTTTCTCAAGGTTTTGGCTTCCTCTGTGTTTTCGCCGCTGCAGGATGAGGAATTTATTGCCCAGCCTCTGTCATACTGTTAAGAGGTGCAGCAAGCCCCCTCCAAAGGTGAGTGACCAGCTCCCACAATATGCGGCCACACACCCAGCTGTTCATCCAGCCCACCTGTCACATATGTCCATGGCTGGACTAGATGGAAGTGAACTCCAGAGGAGTCAGACACTTAACTCCTCCTTATTCAGTTTGGTAGGCTGTCTTGCCAGGGAGATAATGGGGCATTTTGGGTGTGATCCTTTTTGTCATCTCCTTGGATCTGGAGATTAAACCAAGCAAGTTTAAATAGCATTTCGTTTCATCTGCAGCATTATTTACCAGTGTGCTCTCACAACAGTCTCACAAACATTATTCATTAGTTCAGTCACCTATCCTGTACCCCTACCCTGTTACCCAATATTCGAAGAAAATCAGCAAATTAATGATTTCACATTTTCAGCCCATTAAATTATTTATTGCTGGTGTCAATAGAAAATTTTTAAAAGGTAAAATATCTTTGTATATTGACTGCCAATTCTACATAGATGTAATGGCACCAGGCAGTGTACCACATCATGAAATAAAAATTAAATTGTAGTTGGGCTTTTAAATCAACTCAATTAAAATAAAGAGATTCTTGGCTTGATATAGGGAAATATTTGTATTTCCAATTCTATTTGTTAATACATTGACATATGTGCTATTTTTTAAATGTAGCACTAAGTGCACTTTCTGTCAATGCCATAGATTTTTTAATAGACTGAGAAAATGCATTTCATTTCTTCTTATTTTCCTTCAATACATCATTTGGTTCTGCTTTTTTGCCTGCATGAAATTCATTTTCTAATGGAAATATTTGTTTTGTAAATCAAATATGTATTATGCACAAAATGCAAAGCACAAATTAAATTATGTTAATGAAATGAAAGAGATATGAAATGCATATTTCATGGACAAAACATAACCTCAGCAAACAACCATTTCTTGATAAAATCTTTAAACACAATCTCATTCTGTGACAGACATATTGTTAAAGCAGATAGCACCTCATTTAAATGGTTTCCTTTAATATTAGTGCTTAGTATATAATTGTAAATAACTTTTGGGATGAAAAACCAATAATGAAATACTGCCTTTAATAGTTTGTTATTGATGTCAGCATAAAATTTGTATTAGTTGAATATTGGAAATTGGGAGTGCACACACATATAGTCAAAAGCTGTAAATGATTGCATATTTAAATAGAGCTGACTAAGGCAAAGATGTTATAGATATTAGTAATAGGCAGAAAATTATGCTGACCTAACATTATTTGACAAAACCCACTGTTTTAAATTAAATATTGGTTACACTTAATGAATAATAGATTCTGTAGGTGTTGTTTCTCAGATCATAATGCTGATGACACTATATGTTGGAGAATTCTTAGTCATCCTTCTGACAATAAAGCAGGAAGAGCTTACGAAGGTCACCAAAACATGGAATTTTATTTATGGGTCTCCATTCGAGCCCAGACTTCTGTAGGACAAACATTCCTAAAGCTTGGAGCAAAAGACATATTTTATGTTAGCCCTGAACAAATACAATGAAGAAAAAAAAAAAGAAATCACTTGAAATAAAGGTAGCGATTTCATGTAAGTTTGGAGTTGCTGTGCTTTCCTTAGAAGCAGAGTCATTATATGGATTCCACCCATTTGGTGGGTTTCATCACTCTTCTGCAATTGACCAATTTGATGGGTCGGCCCCTGTCTGCAGGATGCATCTCTCCATCATCATCTTTGCCTTGAGCATACACGAAATCAAGAACAAGCTCTTGACACATAAGCCAGTTCTTTCAGACATTTTAGGGCAGCAGAGGATGTATTAAAATCACCAGAGGGACATCTGCCTCTTCTCTGCTATACTATGTTTATCAAAAATGCTAAGAAAGAGAAAGAACATGATACAGTTAACAAAAAACAAAAACAAAAAACAAAGAAAAACAAAAATCACAGCACCAAAACTCAGATGATCATTAGAGAGCTGGGAGATGCCTGTAATCTAACAGGTGATAAGAAGACCAAAGCGCTTATTTGAATGTTGCTACTCTTCGCGTGAAAGCAGGAGAGCTATACATAATTAATTGGGATCTGCTTCATTTTCTGAAGGTGAACATATTTGGTTTTATATTAAGTATTACAGAAGACACTTGAGATTCAGGCACTGATACCTGATAATTGTTTATCATCTCCTTTTTTGCAGGGGGGAGCAAGATTGATGGGAAAACCAGGACAGCATTATCTGGAAGCTTTTGGCTTTTAAGTCACTTTGGTTTTGGGTCTTAGCCTGGTATCATAACTGCCCCTAGGCTGGCCAGCAACTCATTTCATCACTGCAGTGGATTATAAAGTTCCTACCCTGATTTGTTTAGAGATATCGGCTGCTACCTTTGACAGCAGTGATAACAGTGCAACAAAGGTAGAAGTCCTCTGTCTCTTTTCAGAGAAGCTCAGACACCCACACTGCTCCCGGTCATAACGTAGGACCCACCATGCCAATGGTGCAGAGGATGCTGTGTGAGGCCATAGCTCAGGTCAAGCACTCTGAGGGATGCAGCGGCCAGAATGCCTGTGACGCTGTGGAGGAATGCTCACTGGAGCCTGGACATGGTCACAGATGGGCTGGTTAAGTCAGCTCAGAAAAGACCACAACAAAAGGGACAGAAAAATCTTCTAACAGCACAAGCCTGAGCTGACTCCCAACTCATAAAATATATTAATCCAACATTCATCTTGCCTCCCAGCTGCTTTCCCCCCTGCCCCTGTGCAATCCACAGCTGTCAGGACTGTACTTTCCCACCCCCAAACAGCATCTGCAGGTGAAAAAGTACCCCCAGTATGACAGAGGAGCAGATTGCCCCCAGGCTGTGCCACTCCTACCAGCTGAACTCCTCCAGCATCAACCCTGCCAGCAGTTCAGCTCAATCTCTGCTGCTGCTGAGGACATCTCTCCAAGAAGTGAGGCTTTGTGCCATTCTCTGCATGCTGTCCGCCATCTCAGTCAAGATAACTTTCCACTTTGGTCTGAGGGATAGACAGGCTTTTTGGTGCCTTTCGTAATTTTCCCAACAGCCTTGATATCAAATACATAACTCAGAGATAAGCTTGGCAATAAATACATATAGCAAACACTGTGAGGCAATACAACTGCAAAGAGCTGTGTGACTAGAGAAGGGTTGTACGACAGAGTCCCCCATCCTTACAATAAACTAGTACTTAATCATATCTACCCTACTTCCCTCCATCACAGACACCTCAGCACTGTGACGGATCAATGTGGGGACAGGCATGCAGAGCCCCTTTTGCCAGTTAAATAGGCAACCAACTTCTGTGCAGGACAACCACAAAACCTGTACAATGCTCTAAGAAATGGGTGGGCTTTTATCAGCTGCATGGTATGATCCTGTACAGGGACAAAGTACAAATGCTGTTGAGATATAAATAGAAGAGGACAGCAAAATGTCTGAATCTGATTAACAGTACAGGCTGCTTCTGCTCCTGGCATAACAAAAAAATTCAACCAAAATAAACAGTCCAGCTGTGTGAATCTGAGCTCCTTTTGAACCAGGCCATCAAACTGTCTCTCTGCCATAAAGTAAAAACCTTTCAAACACTTGCAGAATCTCCAGACTTGGCAATTTCCCCAGGACAGCCCAGTAAATGGCTGGGGGCAGGAGGGAAATATCCCATGTATCATAAAATACTGGAATTTTATCCCAAACAAAGGCCAAAAACTTCTCCAGGGGGAGAATTCAAAGCCAGATCTTCAGAAGGGTTTCCTTCCAGTGCATTGAGGAATTCACCCTGGCAGTTCCTAAAGCTATTTGACTGTAGAACAGTAACACAGAGAAGGATTGCTAGGGGAGAAAATGTCAGGAGCAGCAAGATTTGGGAGCATGGCTATAACAGGTCTTGAGGGCCATAGATTAAAGCCACCAGCTAGTGAAGGCAACCGTGTCAGTGCCATTTTGCTGGTGTGGCACTGGTAGCCGCTCCAACCTGCTCAAACCAGTCTGGGTACATGCTCATGCCATAAAACCAGTTCCAGTCTTCCTATATGCTTTTTGAGTAGAAACCATGGGATAAATGCTATTTTAAATCAATGCAATTATGGATGTACAAGTCAGAGTAGAATCTGGTCCCTAGCATTGTCATTGTGTATGTACCACCTATAGAATAATAATGGATGCTTAATCTAAATTGTCCTTCCTACACTTATTTCATAGGAAATACAATTTTTTATCCATTTTATCAATTCTTAAAATGAATCTTTTCCCTTTTTCATTATCAAATTTCAATCTCATATCATTTCCAGCACCACCTCAAGCCATTCTGGAGTTCTCGTTTACATCACTAGAGATTAATATTACGTGTTTGTAAAAGGAGGATATTAGCTTCTCCCTTATATCTGTCAAAATTAATAACTTCTTTATCACAGATAACTCCAGGTCAATATTAGATTCACAGATGTGGCCAGGAATAAAATGTATGGAAATAAAATATCTCATTTGTAAATATCCAAAAGGAAAAAGGAAAAAAAGAAAAAAAAAAGGAAATATTTTCATTATTGAAATTTAGACTGCAACTGTTCAAAAGATCAAAGGACTTTGAGGGTTGAACATATCTTCCATATGGCCTTAGCCTTTGAAATAGAAAACAAATTGGAGGTCAGTCCAGTATAGAAGACATGAATTTTCTATGAACAGGGCAAAAGAAGCAATCAGGATCCTCTACGCACTGCATGTATGCTTCTATCTAAACATATATTGTGGCCAGAAGAAGGTCTCCAGACATAAATGTTTGTACAATGATTGATGTAAATACTTGTGTGATGATTGATAATGGTTATGTCTGGCAGATGTCCACCTTCACACGGCTGATACAACATGGTACCTCCTGATGTTGCTCTGATTTAAAGAGAATAGCACATTCTAAGTGACCATATTGCAGCAAAATACCCCACTCTTTTGGCTCAGCAGTGACAATGTTGATCATGTTTGTTAATGGACCATACTGTTGTCTTCTGAAATCTGCTGATTTAAGAGCACTAACAGACACAAAGCTCATTTGTGGCCTGAGGTAAGGCAGATCTTGACCATCTCCCATGGAGCACTCCTAAGTTAAAGTACTTTCTCACACTCTTTTTTAAGAGTTGTATCAAAGACATGCTCAAATGCTAAACTAAACTCTTTACATTGGACTTCAACTGTTCTGCTTCATTCCCTAAGTACAAACTGGGAAGGTTAACTTCCAGACTTCTGATGTAAAAATAATATTCTCAAATGTCTGTATTTACTGGCTTCCCACCTACTGGTCCCCATCTCACTGCCATGGAGGCAGGGGCTCAGCAGCTTGCCCATAGAGCATGGGCTCAAGGAATGAAGAGAAAAAAAGAGTTGACAATGCAAGATCTATTTTTTACATAGGTTTCAAGGGAAAAGATGAGATAAATACATGCTGTGGGAATACAGCAGAGGAGAAGTTGTACGAGGTATGCTTTTAGAAGTAAATAACACAGGAAACAGTGATTTAAAGGCTGTTAAATTAATTTTACCAACTACTTTATTCACTGTGATCAAAAGTATATCACTGATGTTCTTACTAATATATCCCATTTGGCTCAATAATATTTTATTTGTAATTACAGGTGAAGAGGTCATTTTAAAAAAAGCCTGCAATGGGCTTTAAAGAATTATGCTGCCTTCATTTTGTGTTTATAAGCAATTGAGTATAGAAGATAAAATTAACTAATGCTACTTTCTATGAGCAAAATATTAAAATGTCCTCAGTCCATATCCTCATTTGCCCAAAGGAGTTTTTCCTATTGTTTTTCTTCAACCACTGGCTTTGTGCACTGGTTGATCCCTGCCGCCGGCAGGCAGCATGGCACTGGCCGCTGCCCTGCTGACAGAGAGACATCAGCTCTCCCCCTTTTTTTCCTCAGTTCCTCAAACTCTGGATGACCCACAGTAAAATCCTTTTAACAAGGCTTCATTCCTTGCCGACCTCGTTAAACCTTCGCAAAAATAAACAAGAGCCTTTCTTTGTTTTTCCTGTGGCTTTGGGATCTGCTTCAAGCGTGGAAAGAAGCAGCCCTACCTGGATGTTAAGGCACAGGGAAAGGAGAGCAAAACAGCTGGCTGAGGAAAGGCAATGCCTTTAATAGGAGGACTACCAGGGAGGGACACAAGAAAGCTGGAGATGGACTTTTTACAAGTTCATGTAGTGACAGGACAAGGGGGAATGGTTTTAACCTGACAGAGGAGAATGAGATGAGACATTAGGAAGAAATTCTTCCCTGTGGGGGTGATGAGGCCCTAGCACAGGTTGCCCAGAGAAGCTATAGCTGCCCCATTCCTGGTAGTGTTCAAGGCCAGGTTGGACATGGTTTGGAGCAACCTGGTCTAGTGGAAGGTGTCCCTGCCTGTGGCAAGGGGGTGGAACTGGATGAGCTTTAAGGTCTCTTTCAAATCAGTCTGGGATTTTATAACATTCATATCCCTCTATTTTTGGTTGCATTGAGACCATAGTTGACCACATACTCTCTTTGTCCTTCTGGACCCAGTGCAAAGCTTTGGGCACGGGTAGGCAGCAGAGGTGACATAAACATCCTCAAGCCTCGATATTTCCAAGTTGTGCTGCAAAACCCTCTTCACCAGCCAGATGAATGCTGAAGAGTAAAGTGAACGTGACCACACAGCAGCTAGTGCCCAGCACTCCAGGGACTGATATCTACTGGGCAATTGCTAGTGCCAGAGCAGGTGGTACCACTCACTCCTAAGGCCTTTTTTGAACAGGCACATTCTTCCTTCTAGGCATCATATCTACAAAAACATAAGTCTTCATAAAGGAAAGCATTTCCTGACCCATCTCACCGCATTTCAGTCTGAAGTGCTGTTTGTCATCACTAAGCACTACTCTCCCAGCCAATAAGTGGTATTTCTCGCTGGAGCTGCTCTCTGCTTTAATAGGGTGTGACTACCTGTAGCAGCTATGGTGTGCTGTTAATTGTTACTCCTGCTTGGCTCCTAGCAGGGAAATACAAAAGCTGCCACATGAACCTTCTTACTTCAAGATGATATCAACATGTATAAAATTAAAAAAAAATGGGGAAAATATCTTTTTGATGTAACTTAGCAGAACTCACAAAAACGAAGACATCTGCATTGGGAAGAGTGAAGTACTGAAGTGGGACTCAGAGAAGATCAATTAATCAACCCATTCTGTTGTGAACAACCACAGCCCTTAGACCTCAGTTCTGAGAGACTCACACATACCTCTGCAAACACATTCCCCACTTTCAGTTGGTTTTCTTCACATCAGGAATTAAGGAAAAAAACAAAAAATGTGTTGTCCCTTCAGTGTCAATCATCTCTGAAGACTGGGTTACAGCTGGGGACCTCCAAGTCCAACCTTAATCTAGGAGAGAGGGTCAAAGGACTAAAAAAATATGAGGAAGAGGAAAAGGAGGAGGAAGGCTGCCTGTCTGGTGCTGGAAGGAGGGCTCCGCATCTGAGCAGGGTAGTGATGGAGGAAGAGGAGCCTACAAGGAAGGTGAGAAACACAATGCAATGCAGATAATTTTTAACGGGTTTTGGAAAGAGCAGGTGCAACCCACTCTGCTTCCCAGGCAGCTGAGAGGACCTGGAAATGGGGGAGTAGACACCAGTACATCTCATAGGGCTATTTAGAGGACAGGTGAAGGAAGGTTTGGCAGCCAGTGGGTATATCCTGAGTATGTGGGAAACTCACAACAGAAACATGCTTCTAGCAATCCAAACATGGAGATTTTTAAATACCCTTCCAAGATAATCAGTTTTAAGATGACACCTGTGCAGTTTATCACTAATTTAGGCTAATGCTTTTGTAATACCAGGACCAGAGTCTCCTTCTCACTCTATCTTCTTCTGGAGGTAAAACCCACCCCAATAATTCTCAACAAGTGAAACGTGGTTCAGTGCATTTGATGGACATTGTCGTGCAGGCCTGGGAGGGAGCTTTAGGAAAATAAAAAAAGTCTGCAAATATTCATTCACATTTTTAAATGAATTTACTGCAGCCACATTTATTTCCCCTTGGGATTTGCTTTCTGCACACTTTTGAGCAATCAAGTTTTACTGGGCAAATGTTTGCACAAGACAAATTTCAAAACTGCATGCAGAGACAGAATTTTTTGTGTTTTCATGCCAGACGTGCTTGTAGGCTTCTCCAATGGGAAGGCAGAAACAATATCATGTGATTTATCTGACCCATCACAACCAACCCACATACCTTGACTAACGAAGATCAGACACCCACAGTTGTTTGTGATCAAAACACAGAGCCGTTTTTTTAATTACAAAGCTATCCATCAGTAATTTCAAATAATAAGTAAATTGGAGGGAATTGTGATCTGTCTCCAGATAGTCTGTGAGCAGAGAAAGCAGCTAAATTTGTTGAATAAATTATTCATTATGGATTATTCGCTCAGCTCTACTGCAATAGCAGTGACATTGTTTAATTTAATAGCACATTAAGGGATCTTTTTCCTTACACAAATGAGTGCATTGCTCCCAGCAAGTTGACTCTTGAAGATGCAAAGCTAGAAACCTGTAAGAACAGCTACCCCTGTCCAAGGCTCCAATTAGGTTTTGAGCAGAGAAGACCTTCACAATATACCACTGACTAATTTTGGCTACAGTCCTTCTGTGGGGATACTCTTGATTGGCCAGAATATGGAACTATGTAAGTCTTGTAAAACAAAAACAAACTAGAGACCAAGTACATGGGTTTATTTTCTTCACTGAGAAATTAAGCGTGCCTTGAGACAAATCTGAAAACCCCAAAGCCAAAAGAAACCAACTTCTATTCAGATCTCCTTTGACCCTGTAAGTGCGTTTTAGGTGAGCCCTGTATTTCTTTCTCTTCCACTGCAAAACTCTAGCAGCTCCTCTTCCCATCCCATAGCCATGCTGGAGTCAAAAACTCAAAGCCAAACTCAAGAATAGTGGAACTCTGCCAGCCAAACCAATCCTTTCTGAACAGCCACTTCAGGAATACCAGTCCTGTTGATTTTTCTGATTGCCTTGATTCTCCCTGAAGACGATGTAAAGGATTATATCTTTATCGCTCATATACAACTAACTACCTGTGGAGAAAACCTCTCCGGTAAGCTTTTTTTCCTCTGAGAAATTAAGGTCTTCAACCACACAAACATTTGAACACCCCAGCCATGTCCTTTGGTCACTTTTTGAGGTATGACCCATCCAGACTCCTGCTCTCCACGGGCTGGCCGAGCGTGGGGAGCAGGGAGCACTATGCTGACATGCACCCTCCACCATACACAGCTGGACCTTGGCTGTCTCCATCCCCTCTAACACTGGCACAACTGCTGCCTTTCAGTGCAGACTCAGCACAACCTTCCAGCATAACACCAAGACAATCTTCTTAGGTCTAATCATGCCCATGGAAGCAATGATCAGGAACCAGTGAGCCACAGCCAAGAGGCAGAGGCTGAGTCGTGAGCCCTTAGAATATTTCATGCCAAAACCCATGATATTTGCAGGACCCTGACTGAAAGTGCCACAGACAAACACAAGAAAGGGCTCTACTTAGTGGGGGTAAATTAGTTTCCTACCACTGATGAGAGTGGAAATTAAATTAAATAATGGATATCTATAATTTGGATTTAGAGGAGCTGAGGGGAAAAAACAAACAAACAAACAAAAAAACAACCCACAAGGAAAAAACAAACAAACAAACAAACCCACCCAAAAAGCAAAACAGTGAGTGAATACATTAATGGGATTGTGTTGTCCATTCCTGGATGTGAAATGTCATAACCTAAAATATCCTGATTCTGGCCCAAATTCAAATACAGAGAAACTACAGGCACTTGCAGAGATCCCCAATCTGCTCTGATTTATCTCCTCTACACATTTTGACACCACACTCAAAAACAGGGCTCCTCCCAAGTGATGACCCATGGGTAGCAGGTACGGGGCTTCCTCCCAGCCAATCTGTTACAGCAGACAAGAAACAGATCTCTCAGCCCTAACAGGCTCACCTCCAGCACAGCGCATTTCCCAGTGGCTCTCTCCAGCACCCATGCTGCTGCAGAGCAGCAATGCCTGGGTGTCACTGTGCTGCATCATGTCAAAAGCGAGAGGAGCACCAGCGCTGGCACAAAGGGCCTGATGCAGCAAGGACGGGCACTCAAACACACAATTAAGACAGGTCATGACCATTCGTGCTGTATCAGATCCTCAGTGAATATGCCCCCTCTCTTGTATTTTTTTGTTCAGCTGGCATTATAACCCAGCATTGAAACCAAGTTGGGCAACTTTTAGTGGCCAGTACAGAGCTCAAATCTAGGTTGTTTCTGTACATACATATACTGTACATATACAAATACTGCATAGATTCCTGGCCATTCACTTTCTGCATCATATTACAGCTATGAAACAGAAAGGTGAGTGTGGTCAGGGAGTAAAACTAAAGAAAATCAACAGCACACCTACAAATACAAAAACATTAAAGAAAAGAGGGACCAATACCATGCAAATCTTTTGAGTCCAGTCAGAGCAACTTCACTGAGCTGGAAGCACGTACAAGGAGAATCCATCCAGGCAGATGCCTTTCTCCTTCCCTCCTGTGGTAAAACTATTTATGTCCCTTTCTTCATGTATTGTATTTAATATCTAATAAATACTATATATTTATACATTAAGCTACGATATTACATTCATTTTAGCCGATCTGCAGGCAGGTTGCCCGTTCTGCCTCAAAGCATCTATACCATATCATTCTGCCTATAACCTTAAAATTGAAATGCCATGTCATATTTTCTACTGTCAGTAGCAAGTGTTATCTTACCTTACATTCTATTATATCATTGTACTTTCCTCCGTGCTTGATAAGCTGTCAATATTGTTTTGGCATAAGAAATTTCCATCTCACACATAAGATGATCTCCATGACCTTTAAGCGAGTTGCCAGTAAGATAATTTACTCACATTGTTGTGACAAAATAATATCTCTTCTGCCTGGGTCACGTGACATGACCATTACATGATCTTCCCAAAACGATTAAATTTTGCACATTTTGGGGGCTGAAGGCCTCTGTGGAAAATTGGTATTACTAGATTGCTTATCATTTCAGTTAACTACCAAGAGTTAAAAAGGCTACTAGCCATTACTTTGCCCAAGGAGCACATCCTGAATTCCCACACTGCACATAACTTTTTTTAACTTAAGTCTCTTTTTAAAATGTATTTATTTCTTTAACTGCTCAGTCTTTTGCAAGCAATGTTTTAATACAACTGTCTTTGCAGCGCCTTGTATCAGCAGGAGGATGTGATCACAAATATCACATCCTTTTGGCATCTTCTTGGCTCCCTGCGCATAACAAAAATGTCAAACAGATTTTAATGAAAGGGTGCATGCTTGTGGGTATTGACAGTTTGACATAGAATCCTAATTTTCAGATGTCTTGTTCTTACTGTTTTTAATGCAAAAATACTTGCAGCATAAGAGCAAGGCACCACAACCAGGAGGAGCCAGTACACATATACCATCCTCCTATTCTCAATGGGCCTCGCTCAGCAATGTGCCCAATTTCTGTGGTTTTTGGCCTGAGAGTTTTTGTGGCTCGGCTGCAATCATGTCTAATCCCAATTTAGAAACCAAATTATTTCTTTTCCTCACCCGCAGAGCCTGGGCTCCTGCTGCTGATGCACCCTCCTGGGGTGTGGGCAGGAGCAGCCCCAGCCAGGAATGGAGCACAGTGGGGGAATGTGGGGATAATGGGGGGCCCACAGGTGTCCCTGTAGGAAAACACATCTCACCTACTCACATGCTACGTGCCAGCTCCACAGGCTGCAGAGGTCATCCCACGAAGGACAGCAGGGACCAGGAGAGCTCTCTGAACCAGAGGTCCCTCGAGAGATACATGCATAGCGAATATACATGCACATATATTTGTATTTATTTATTTAACTGCCGTTGGTCTTCCTACCTCCTGCACTCTCAGTGCTGAAAGGTGACAGCTCTTTGTCTGTAGTGGAAATGTCAAGACTTCAGAAAAGGGGTGTGCGTAGCTCCCTCCATCATTTCACTTGACTACTTCCTATCTCAGGCACCCTGCACCATTATCATCGGCTACTTCTGCATGTAAGTAAGGGAAGATCAGAGGAACTATTTATTCTAGAGAATAATAAAAGTGAAAATTAGAGCTGAACAGCATCAGGAAACTCCACTGGGTAAGGTATTCTCCAAAGTTTTTCACAGGCAAAAGTTCAAGGTGGCCATTATCTCTACCAACTTTAAAATCCCTCATGGACATTTGCACTATTAGAGATGAGTGGCTTAGCTCCAGGACTAACCTTCACATTCTCTCTATATATTCATCTGTATTCAAGATATCTCCCAGCTCTGTGTGGCGAGCAAGTTCTGTCGTCACATTCCCTTGTCTTCAACATCAGGTTAGAGGCTGAATCTGAGAGGCAACCATGGCTTGTCCCTTGACCATTGCTTTGTCTTTCAGCAGGACTCAGCCCTGTTTCTCTCCCCTGTCTTGCTGTTCAGGTACTTGCTTTGCCCTAATAATTTCCCATGTGGTACTGTAAGAGATGAGATCTATCTCATTTCTTTTATCTAGAAAATCAGTGGTCTTATCAAAACAAGATATCAGGTTCATTTGGTGTAATCTACACTTGGTAAAGCTATGCAGTATTTTAGACCAGTTTTACAATTATTTCCTCAGTTATTTTTTCTCCAAAACCATGTCCTAGGCTTTGCACCCAGCAGATCAGCTCATTGACATGGCTCCAGCTCTGCACTGATGCATGGCCACATGGTCTCAAACTGCTCTTGTGCAAGCCACCTTCCTCACAGCCTTTCATGCATTCAGGAAAAAATGTTACATTTCTTATTAATTACTGATTATTTTGTTTGATGGGATCTCGTTCATCTAAGGCTGTTCCATATCTCATGCATCCATTGCTTTCCCTGTTATGATCCACTATAAGTGCAAGATAACGACAATAGATAGCCTTGGGACATCATCATTGTATTGTTTCCGTGAGCCTATGCTGGGACACAACTCCAGAGACCAGGACATGAGCTCAGCTGGCCTTCAGAAACCCAAGCCAACACTACTATCTCTTTTTTAAGGTAATTTAACAGTTTGTACCACTGACAGAACATTCACTGCAGCTTGGCAAATAACAACAAAGATCAATGTAACGCCCTATTGACAAAGTCTGAGCTATAATACATATATTTTGTACATTTTTATTGTGTTCATGTGTGTTGATTCATATATGCTTTATCAATAAAAAAACACTGCACAAAGTTATATACTATAACTGTCACTAAAAAAAATATTTATTACTAGGATAATAACAAATTTTATGTGGACAGAGGTTCTTTGCTGTCAGATGTTGAATTATAAAGAGACAGATCGAATTTCCTACTCTATACAACACCAGCCTAAGGAAAGCTGCTAATTTCACAGGATCCTAGAATCATAGAATAGTTTGCGTTGGACGAGACCTTCAAAGCTCATATAGTCCTACCCCCTCGCAATGAGCAGGGACATCTTCAACTAGACCAGGCTGCCCAGAGCCATATCCAGCCTTGAATGTCTCCAGAGATGGTGCTTCTAGCAACTCTCTGGGCAACCTGTGCCAGTATTTTACCACCCTCATTGTAAAGAATATTTTCCCTCACATCCAGCCTGAACCTCCCCTCTTTTAGCTTAAAACCAGCATCCTTTGTCCTGTTACAAGAGGCCCTGCTAAAAAGTCTCTATCCACTGTATAGAGTGCATATATGTACTATATGCCTATGCTTATGAAGGGTACGCATGCATTTGCATCACATATTTATACAACTCTTTCCTCCTAAAAAGAAGCCTTACAAGGCTTATGACATGCTTAAAACAAGACAGACTCAAGAACCACAGAGTTAAACACTTATCAATCTTGGAAGCCATTAATAGTCTCTCATCAATTATACCTCGGAAACAATTACGAAGGGCCAAATACTGCAAGCCTTTATCAAATGGATCAACCCTTGAGGTCACCAAGAGGGCTGCTCAGTGAAGAGCTGCAGAACTTGGCCTGAAGTTATCAGTTCAGGTGTTGTGGGGTCTGTTTTCACAGCAGGGGTCCCACTCCCCAGCCTTGGGGCCACAAAGCCATCATCCCTCTTTGCCTCTGTATAAGCACGCAGACTAAACAGCAGAACTTTCACTCTCCCATGCAGGATATTTTGGGTTAAGGTAGGAAGCTGGCAAAAATAAACCCCTTGGAATATTTATTAAAATCTGTTTGATTAAATTTACCAAAATGTACTGCAAACTTCAAAGGGAAAAGGGCTCAACTTTTGAATGTAATAAAGATATAAATATATTTGTGGTAAACCTGATCTTTGTGTGCTATGCAAAATGACTATAGTCTTGTGTTTCAAAGATATTCTTCCTTGAAAAATATCCATTGTTGTGGCATTTCCTTGACTAAGTAGAAATAACAGAGGTTATGCTTCAGCTATACACAACAATATTATTTCTTTTAATATATGAATGTGCCAAAAGGTACATATATAAAGAACACTGATAGAGTTCCTGAAGCTGTTCTCTGCTTCCTATTGTTACAAACAATAATTTGAGGAGAGGAGAAAAAAAATCCCACAAAGAAGGATTTCAGCTTAACACAATACTCCTCCTGCACATATTTCCTTTTATGCAGTTTTGTTTCAGTGATTTGAGCATGTTCTAATTTTGTCATTCAAGCCATCTGACTTTCACTGCTCTATACAAACAAAACCTAATTTAGTCTGAGATGTTTTAAGTCATAACAATGACGGATGGCCAAGGTTCAGGTGTGCTAGAATATATAAATACCTAGTCTATATTTTCCTGATATAAAGACAGGCAGCTTTTTGTACTCTGATTAATTATGATTTTGTGTCTGAAAAAAATAGCTCTTCCTATTCTACATTATTAATTGGTTATTTAATTAGGGATTCTGGTAGCTTCAGATGTTGGGTATCTAAAATTGTGCTGTGGTAGAAAAAAAGAAAAAAAATAATTAAAAAAAATACTATCTCCATACTGTTGCCTTTTTGTATCTTATGAAGGTCACAATAAGATGTGATTGTTTGGCACAGCAGCAGTGAATTATGCCACCCAGACAAGCTTTTAACCTATGTGCCTTCAGTCTGAGTGAGACACACAGGGATGTGCTCTCTTTAAACAGTTCTCTATTGAAGAGGATTCAATCACCATAATGAATCTGAGGCCAGGCAGCAATCTTCTGCACTGAAAGAATTTCTAAAAGATTGTAGAATTTGTAAAACGAACAGCTCACAGACTAAATGGCTGTGTGGGTGAATCAATTATTGCAGGGCTCGCAGTAGTCATAATATTTAGTACATATCATAGAGTGTTTCAGGTACAATAAGATATGCTAGTTCTTTCCCATTCCTGCTCGAAAGTGGTGTGTGCTCCACCAACTTAGTCAATCTTCAGGATCTAGTTAGAACTAGTATTAAGTCAATAAAAAAATCCATCTGCAGCTGCAGTGCATGTACGAGGATCCAAGGGACTCACATTGCTAAACAGTAATTGTATTAATACGTACACCACTGAGCTGCTCATTGGGAAATCGCATGATCTATCGCAAAGCACAAAACACATCAAGGGCTGAAATATTTTTAGAGGTAGAGCAGGGCCAATGCTGAACAGCTTCCTTATTAATAAAATAATTATTTTATTTTGACAGCCCCATTTATAACCATATAGTCTGTGTCCAGCTACCCGTATTCCCGTTAATCAATGATTTGAAGACAACTGTCATCATTTCATTTTATTATGACTTATAGGTTCATTGCAGTTCACTTAAAAGTTGTGATGAGCAAGACACTGGTGGGCAAGAACCAGACCTTTGCAGGCTGGCAAGCGCTCATGTCTGGAGCTGGCCAGGATGGCAGCAAACAGCAATGCCTGCTGCCTGACCAGGGAAAGCTGAGCTGCATAACCTGACCACAACCAGAGGGACAGGGGCATGTGGGACAAGGAGGCGTGCTGGGGGTAAAGGGAAATCAGGCTGACCACTGAAGAGGTGCCAAGGCCACACTGGTGAATTAAAAAGCTGGACAAGCACTAGATAGGACATGCAAAACCCACTGGCTCACAGTGGGATGATGCTGAAATGCTATGGGAGAAAATGGGAAGAGCACAATGCCTTGAGAAATAAAATATTACTTCTGAAATAGAAACCCTTGGTGGCACCACAGTACATACCCAAAGAACCTGAGGACGCTTCTCAAATCCCCAGCCTGGCCATGAGTTCTCAGCATCCACACTGCACCCAGCCACTGGCGAGCAGATGGGGACACCCTGCATGTAGCTCTGTGGTTTGGCTGTGGCAAAGCCACATCACCGTGTCACCAAGCTATGCCAGAAACCACCAAATGCTCTTCCACATTGCCTACAACCTCCCCTGAAACACACACGGCTAGATGGCAAACAGGGTGTCCCTTTAATGAAACGACAACATATTAAAAATTATTACAGCTTCGTCTTTTCAGGTTTTAGACAATGTAATGTGATTTATCCAAAGAAATGCTGATGATTAGACATTAAATGGCACTAAATATTCCACTTCCTCTGCGCTGCCTGATAAACTGGTTTCATTAACATTATAAGTAACAAAAGTTTCCATTTCAGTCGGCCCATTTTGTTTTCCTCATGATCCAAGTTGCAGCTGCACAGCACTATATTACAGGGACCTCGCAGAGCGGCAGCTTTGGGCTCTCCATCATTCCCCGCGGTTAAAGGGACCGAGCTGGCTGCGGGTGGCACACACAGGGATGTCCCAGCTCAGTGTCCCGGTCCCCTCCATCTGCAGTCCCTGGGGGACACCGCAGCACCTCCCTGCCCAGGCCAAGCCAGCCCCGGTCCCCAGCCCATGAGGGACACAGAGGGACATCCGCTGAGGCTGGCACAACCATCCCAACTCCATTCCTTTCCTTCTCCTCAGGAGATTTTTCTTTACCAGCGAAGTCTCTCTCCATTAAATCATGTGCCTCAGCCTTAAGTGCAGGTTAACACTGTGCCCTGAGTGTAAGCTACTGTATCTGTCAAGGATACCTCCATGATTTATTTCTTTCAGCCCTATAGAAGAGTTCACATCTGGATATACAGTGCTTCTACATAATTTCCAAATCCAGCCATTCTGCCTGCTCCCTCAGAGACCTAGCTGTCACTCCTTGCTGCTGGAATTATACTTAATTCCCAATTCAGGCCCTTATTTCAGGTCCTGTCCAGGGCATCACAGCCCTACAGTGCTAGGTAGGGGGGCTCTCACATGGTACCCTCACAACACACTGCAGCTCACCTAGTCTTTTCCCCAACATTTGGTCACATACACCTTCTTTCAGGGAAAACCTCCCTTTGCCATGAGCCATAGAGACACTTTCTGATATAGCTTTTAAAAGTTAAGACTGAGATTTGAGTGCGTGCCAGCTTATTCAATGAAACCCCACTCCTGCCCTCAGATGGCTCAGGGTGGCCCCAGCTGTATTTTGGGCAGGGGCCAGAGGGTGGTCCAACCACCTCCCATCACTTTCCATGCAGGAGGAATCAAACCTTCTGCACACAGAAACTGACTACTTAACAGGGCAAAGCAGCCCAATTTGCAGCACCAAGGCCGAGTGCCACGTCCAGTCCTCCTCCCATGTCTCAGATAGCATCTCCACACATACGCACAGATATTTAGATGGCTATATATTATTGTTTATGTAAAGCCATAGCTTTCCCTTGATTGCAAGGCATGGTGGGGCTGCTGATGAGGTTTGCTGTTGACATTTCTGCATTAGCTGGCTTTTGTCAATCCTGGCAGGCTGAGAAATTCTATCTTAAGGGCTGTTCTTTATTAAATTTGCAAGATACAAAACTGTGACTGACTCTTTTCTTTGGTGAATGTATAAATAATAAATCCAGATCGCTAAAAATAACAATTAAAATATTGCTCAAATTTAAAAGCAAAAAAAATGGTGATTTTCCGAGAGCCTGGCAAGGGCTGCACGAGCAGAGGCAGCGTCCCTCCTCGAGGGCTTCTGACAGCTGTCAGTACTCAAAGTGCTTGAAGAGGGGGACGGGGCTGGGGGAAAAAAGAGCACGCCTGAGCCGAGCCGCTATGTGTTTTACCAAACTTTGTCACAGAGTCTTTTATACAACTCCTTTATGCAGGATCTGTGACATAATTCCTATTTTTTTCCACCAGCCATTATATATGATAAATAAAACAATGCACTGAAAACACTGAAATCTCTCATCAATGTCTTTGTGAAAAGGGCCCAGATAAATGAGTCTTGGAATCAAAGGCAGATTACATGACTGACCATGTATCATCCTCTATGTATTGAACATAGTCTTTGTAAAGATAGAGCGGTAATAAAAAGTGGTATTGTGTGCTGTGAAAGGCTGTGTGGGTCTGTGCATGACTAATCTGTCTTTCTGCATTATTTTATTCAATCTTCTCTGACTTTATGCCTTTGACATTTTTGCTACACTCAGTAAATTTGAGTGAATAGGCAATTTTAAAGAATTTTTATAGGGCTTCAGAGAAGTCATACGCAGACTGTATCTTTGTTCAGATTTAACAGTTTAAATATTTCCTTTGTCTAGGATGCAGAGTAATCTTTAGGCAGAGGAGAAGAGGGGGATGGGGTAGGAAATGCCTAAACCTCCCTTCATATTTTGGCAACCTCGCGGTGGGGCCGGCGGCGGGAGTGGTGCCGGGGGTTGATCCCAGTGGGTGCAGGGTCCCCCAGGGAGCAGGGGGTGATGGATCGGGCCCCAGCAACTTTCCTGCCTTGGCCAAAGAAGGGGAATACCAGCTCCCTCCACGCAATCCGAGTGGGAAGGGCATGAAATGTGTAAAGGGCTATTGTGAATATAGGCTTAAATATGATCCTCTTGCATCAGCCAATTTCTCTGACAAGATATTGCAAGGGTTGCTGTTTCTTAGTAAATAATGATTTTATTGCATCTCTTTAATGAACTGATAACGTGATACACAGTAAATTATCTGCATCTATAACATTACTGAGGATAAGCAGCGTGGTTTTAGTAATTTATACCACAGAGAGACATGCATTATAAAAATAGGAAAATTATTTCCTTTGTTAAAATGTGCAGAAGTCTTTACCTGAGGAACACCAGACAGATTAATCTCCCGAGATCCACTCGCTTGTATTTAAGCTGTTGAACTGTTCGCTGGTTTTTTTCCTCAGAACAGTTGAAAAAAACATTTTGTGAGCCAGAATTGACACTGTGGGTATTGTTCCTGCTCACACAAGTTATTAAAATAATTACTAAGCTATTTTGAGGTAACTTGAAGCTTTCTTTAAAACTTAAATCTGAATCCGAAGGAATTAGCATAAATGATTTGCATTGATGCAAACTGAGGTGTTGCTGGGCACCTCCCAGAAGCACAGCCTCATCACTCATTGCAGCCCACGGGCCCGAGATGTCCATTGCTGGGTGGGATGGAGTTTTGGGTGGGAACTGGGTTGAAGAAGCCATTGCTCATGTGGGGCTGCAGAGGGGCTCATACCAGACCCCGTACAGCACCCACAGCATCGCCCTGCACTGCACCACTCAGCCCTGCTCACGCTCTGAGGCTGGAAGCAGTTTCTGCTGCTTATCCCAGTAAGACCAAAACTATTTGGGATTTGCTGGCTGGTTGCAGGCACCCGTGGCACTCTCTGCCATGGGGATGCACTGGTGGGATCCTCACCTCCCATCCAGCCTAATACAGCACAACTGGATTTCCTCACAAGCCACCAACCGCCCAGTATAGCCTGAAACCTAGGGCGGGCCACGCAAGTCAGGGCAGGGTAAGTGATCAATCCCCATGGATGATCAGCCTGCATGGGTGACCAGTCCTCACAGGCCATTGATCCCCATGGGTGATCAATCCCAATGGGTGATCAAACACCAGTGGGGTGGACCACATGCCGGTGTATTTTTCTGTATGCAGAGGCGGCCAAAAACAGAGTTATGATGTATCAGGGGACGGTTTGTGGGGTTTGGGGATGGTGGTGGGTTTATTTTTTCTTTCAGTATCAGCACTGATCTTTCAAAGAGACCGAACTGCACCGAACACGCACTGGGTCACCCCCTTAACCCATAGCCCATCTTCCCGAGTGGAGCGCATAGCTGACGGACTGCAATCATTCTCAAAGTAATCATGCTTTAGCATCTTACTTTGAAATTTCAACGGGTAAAAATTCCCCATCTCGGTGTGAGATTGCATCATGAATTCCCTCTGCCTCGTAAGGCAGGGACAGGAAAATACCACTTTTCAGCCTTGCACAATGCTTGATGTAAGTTTCTGAAAATGGGAAGTCCAGTAAGCACAAAAGTGTAGGATAATACAACTCATTTATAGATCCTTGATAATAGATGTGGTTTCTGTTACTCTGTTACCATACCAAGGATTACTCCTGCTCCTTCTGGAAGGACACAGCACCCTCCTCCTCACAAGCCATTACCATAAAGCGGGATAAACAACAAATACCACCTTATCATTAGCCACATGGAGCGGTTCCCATTGATTTATGACGCTAAACACTGCAAGGTTGGAGCAGGCTGTGAGCCCCTTTTCTGCAAACAGTATTTCCACGAGAGCATCGTAAAACACAAGGAATCACCTCACCTGGGCTGGGTTTTGTTCACCAAAAGAAAAAAACAGTAATGTTTTACAACTTGCAGGAATTCTCCCCAATATCAGTTATTAACAACCCCAAGATGGCATTTGCATTTTTATAACCTTGTTACTTAAAAGTGAAACAGTAGAGGGAAGGACTTAGTGGTGGTGTTCCCTGCGTGCTTTAATCCCAGCCTGAGCTTTTTATGCTTGAGAGCACCTTATGATGCTGTAACTAACCTCAAACCTGGAGCAGCAGGAGGGCAACAAACCTCCGAATACAGCAATGTCATGCTTTACAGGCACACTCTCTGCAACAGCATGAATGAAGGGGGAAAAAAAAAAAAAGCCCCGTTGCCTAGGAAACCCTCCAGTCTTGGTAATTATTACTGTAACTGTCTGCACACCCCACCTATAACAGAAATGAATAATAAATTATCGGCGCTGACTGGCAGCTTTCCGCTGCCGCTTCTGCTCGGCGCTGCGACCTACCGGTGTGCACCGGGAACTGCAGCACCCCTGCACACCCCTCAGCCCTCCACAGCCCCACATCTCCCCCACACAACCCACGTGCGGGCTCACGTCGCACAACGCATGCGCCGTGTCACAGCAGCGGCGCGTCATGCGCCTCGTGTCATTGCGTCATGGAATGGTTTGAGCTGGAAGGGACCTTAAAGCTCATCCAGTTCCAACCCCTGCCATGGGCAGGGGCACCTTCCACGAGACCAGGTTGCTCCAAGCCCCATCCAGCCTGGCCTTCAACACTGCCAGGGATGGGGCATGCACCACCTCTTTGGGCACCCTGTGCCGGTGTCGCACTACCCTCATGGTGAAGAACCACAGCAAAGAACCACAGCAAAGAATCACAGGTCGCCTCATCCGCCGTGCAGCATTGAAGGACTTCTGCTGGCGGACTAGTTTGTCTAGAAATTAGAACACTCGGAGTGATTTACTGGATTTGATTTAAAAGACACAGCAGGAGTTGGCAAAATTCACATATCATGGGGTTAATGTGGGTTAGAATGGAGCTATTTGTAATACAAAAATATTGCATACCAAATACACACATCTGATTTCTTTTAATCCCAGCTCATTTTTTGCCACATAAATCACTTTGTTAAAATGAACAGCTAAAACAGCTGGTTTAGACACTCTTGGAACACAAAAATCTGCTGCTTTAGATGCTCTAAGTGAGCAATGAAAAGTGCTAAGTGCAACTAGTCTTACAGGAAAGAGAAGGAAATAAATACAGTTTACCTCTGAGAGCACGTCATGGGCTTCACTGGCCCAGGCCAGCCTGGCAGCTATCGGCACAGACCCAGCTATGGGAACATGCAACAGCAACGGCCATCACCAGTTCCTTCAGCTTCTCCAGGCCAGACCTGCAGCTCTGCGGGGAAACCAACCCGTTCTCTGGGTGCAGGCAGCTGCACAACTGATTTGCGGCCAATTAAAGAAGATTGAAGAGTCAAATTTGCCTCGCAGAAAGGAACAGAAAGGGAGCAGGTAATCTCCAGTGACTAATTGATGCAGTGATGGCCCTGCAAATGGCTGTGTGGGGTGACTGTGGGGCACAGCATGGCATGGCTGGGACACACTAACTTGTCGCTGTGGCCAAGCAGTGTCCACACAGGCTGCTGCCACCACGCTCAGTTTGGATCAAAGATATCTTGGGCAGCAATGGGCCACGTCCTTCCTGCTGAGGACATACAAAACCTCTCAGGATACACCAGGAAGAACCAAATCTCCTTCCTCAGTGGCGCTTCCTGGCACGCAAGGAGCTCTTGTGGCACCAGGAAAAGCCATCAAGGGTATTTCAGAAATAGGATAAACTGTGCTTTTATTATAACTTAAGTGAATACAACCTCTAACGGCAGTACTGGGGGGAAAAGATGCTCATATTGGCAGATTAACTTACCACCAGGAACCCTACATGCCTCAAATCTGAGGCACCATTGTTCATCCTGGTGTTTGCTTCATCCACATGTTGGTGGTCACCTGCATCTGCTCGTTGGTTTCAGTGTCGCACAAAAAGCAGGTTTTCAGTCCTTACTGAGGCAGGCCTTCACACGACCTGTTTTTCACTCTTCAGACTTCTATCTACTTTGGTAGATTTCTTTTTAGTTCAGCATTTGCAAACATTCTGTAAGAACCCTGCAGCTGTCTCTTCTTGCTCTAGGCACTGCACTGCGAGTCTGGTAGTAAAGCCCAATGAAGAGCCTGAAGATGAAACATCATTCTAGGCTGCAAACCCTCTGACAAGTAAATATACTGCAGAAAGGGCACAGGCACATTCAGGCTCCCTATTAGGGAAAACACTCATGTGCTTAGTTTTAAGCATGTGGTTAAATCCATTCTTCTTTGCAAAATCTTTGCGACATAAGCACATGCCAAAGTGCATTCCTGAGTAAGGATGCTTCCCTGAACTGAGGCCATAATTCATTAAAACCCAAGGTGCATTTATTCTGCTTTTTCCCGTGAGCAGGGATGTGAAAAGAAGGGGAGCTGGGGGGGAGAAGAAAACAAAGAATTAATTTTGATTTGAAACTGATGTATGGTGACAAGGGGCATTTGGTTTTGTTGAAGTAACTAGAAGTGGGAAGTATTTCAGAAGATATCTAAATAAATCTTTTTAAAGGGTTGGGGTTTTTTTTCCCCTCTCTCTCTTTCTCTCCTTTTCCCTCTAATTACCCATGTCTGGTAGTCTTGGATCTCAACCCCTTGTTATTTAAAATACATATTCATGGAACTGTATTTTACAGTTGCACTGTTCTGGTTACAAAATAGCTTCTACTTTTCTAGGACATAATTTCATTTTGTTTAGCCAAGAATTCATTAAAGAAGCTATAAATAACCTCCTTTAAATATTTAGCCATGAATAGAGGGTGGACTGGCATTGATGGTTTATTTTAGTACTAATGCAATATGCTTTAAAAAAAAAAAAGAATCCACATTTGAGCATGAATTAAGTTAATCATTAACACTTTCAATGTGATCCTCAGTATCTGCTTACAAGAGAGGTTGCCCCCTCCCAGCTGGGCTGTGGGCACAGGAGGGATGCACTACTTCTCTTGCAGTTCTTTCAGCAAGCCATGGTTTGCTCCATCCCAGGAGAGGAAGCAGCCCTGCAGAGCTGGGTGCTGTTCCCCCCACATGGACCTGGCTACCAGCCCCTTCTCACCCTCACACTGCCCGGCACCTTCTGCCACGCAGCAGAGCATCAGAGTTAAATGGAGATGGCCTTTTGTAAAGGGCATCTTAAGAGAAGTCCCAATGCCTCCACCTCCCTTGTAAGCATAGACAGACAAAAAGGGATGAAAATGGGGGAATTGATGATGCCATGTTAATATCCTATGAGCCGTGAGGAGGTGTTCAAGTCCAGGCTGGATGTGGTTCTGAGCAATCTAATCTAGCTGAAGCTGCCCCTGCTCACTGCAAGGGGGTTAGACCAGATGACCTTTGAGGGTACTTCCAAACCAAACTATTTTGGATTCTATGATTTGGGAGCAAACGTGCAGTTATTTTAGAAGAAAAGAAAACAGCAGGAGACAATGCCCTGCTCATGGAGAGCCGAGGTCAGGAGAACCAGATGCTGGTGGCTCTGAGGCTGCCCCTTCAAAAAGCCACAGAATCACAGCCAAAAGCAAACCTTTCCTTACATTTCCCAAGCCTTTTTGCTTCACTTCTTAGGCTGAGGTTTAATGATGTCAGCTGGAAAGTAACATCCCCATGCCTTGTCTGCCAATGTTTTTCCTTGTTTTCCTTGCTTAACACATTACCCCTCTAACTGTGCTGATACAGACATGCTGACAAAGAGAGTAAGCAGGAAATTCACTAGCTTCAAAAAAACACAACTACTGAAAAAACAAAACCCAGTAGTGTGAGTTTTAAATCCAGCTCTGTCACCTATTATCATTCAAGCAGTGGCCCTGACCAAAGCTGTATCAGCACAAGAGAGGGGACGGCAAGAAGACAGGAAGGAGCTGCTGAGCAGGGACTTCTGAAGCAAGGATTGCTCTCAGTTGTGAGAAGGATACACAGGGATACATGAAACTGTACCCCAAGTGCTGCAGCACTGCTGCCTTTTGAAATAAAGTTGAAGCATTAAGACATTTTTCCTTAGTGCTGACTCCCTCTGGGCATTCTCAAGACAATTACAATGTTTTCCGAGTACACAAAAGAACTAGGAGATTTTGTAATCAGTGTCTTGAGTTTATGCTTCTCTCCTTAAGAGCATTCAATTTCCATGCACATTCTTTAGCAAGAGGTTAAAACACAATGGCAGAAGAGAACGGACTGCTTTTATGTCCATGTGGTGGTAAACACTTCAAGCCAGAAATGCAAGTTCAAAATGAAAACCTGCATTCTTTCCAAATCGGTAGTAAAGCAACAAAAACCACACAACTTTCACAGCTTTTTTTACTGAAAAATTTAATTTTACAAAATACCCTTTTCCATCAAAGAAACTTCCCTGCAATGTACATGAACCCAGTGTTTTATAGATCTGTACAGATATCTGGTGGCCTTCTGTGATGGGGCTACGGAACTGATGGACAGGGGTAGAGCAGTTGATGTCATCTACCTGCACTTGTGCAAAGCGTTTGACACTGTCTCACATGACATCCTTGTCTCTAAGTTGGAGAGACATCAATTTGATAGGTGGACCACTCGGTGGATAAAGAACTGGCTGGATGGCCACATGCAAAGAGTTGTGCTCAATGGCTCAAGGTCCAGCTGGAGACCAGTAACGAGTGGTGTCCATCAGGGATCGGTGTTGGGACTGGTCTTGTTCAACATCTTTGTCAGTGACATGGACAGTGGGATTGAGTGCGCCCTCAGCAAGTTTGCCGATGACACCAAGCTGTGTGGTTCGGTTGACATGCTGGAGGGAAGGAATGCCATCCAGAGGGACCTTGACATGCTTGTGAGGTGGGCTGAAGCCAACCTGATGAAGTTTAACCATGACAAGTGCAAGGTCCTACACCTGGGTTGGAGCAATCCCAGGCAGCGCTACAGGTTGGGCAGAGAAGAGATTCAGAGCAGTCCTGCAGAGAAGGACTTGGGGGTTTTGGTCAATGAGAAAATGAACATGAGCCGGCAGTGTGCACTCGCAGCCCAGAAAGCCGACCGTATCCTGGGCTGCATCAAAAGGAGCGTGACCAGCAGGTCGAGGGAGGTGATCCTGCCCCTCTCCTCTGCTCTTGTGAGATCTCACTTAAAGAGTATTGTGTGCAGTTCTGGTGTCCTCAACATAAAAAGGACATGGAACTGTTGGAACAAGTCCAGAGGAGGGCCACGAGGATGATCAGGGGACTGGAGCACCTCCCGTATGAAGACAGGCTGAGAAAGTTGGGGCTGTTCAGCCTGGAGAAGAGAAGGCTGCGTGGAGACCTCAGAGCATCCTTCCAGTATCTAAAGGGGGCCTATAGGGATGCTGGGGAGGGACTCTTCATGAGGAACTGTAGTGAGAGGACAAGGGGTAAAGGGTTCAAACTTAAACAGGGAAAGTTTAGACTGGATATGAGGAAGAAATTCTTTACTGTAATGGTGGTGAGGCACTGGAATGGGTTGCCCAGGGAAGTTGTGAATGCTCCATCGCTGGTGGTGTTCAAGGCTGGACTGGACATAGCCTTGGGCGGCATGGTTTAGTGGGAGGTGTCCCTGCCCCTGGCAGGGGGGTTGGAACTAGATGATCTTAAGGTCCTTTCCAACCCTAACTATTCTATGATACTATGATTCTATATCAGAGAGGTTTGAAAGAAGGAAAAAAACTTTCAGCAGACACCTAGTTGCAAAACCTACAACAATGTGAATACACGTGTGTCTTAAAACGCTAAAGAAAGTAATGCAGTATAACTGGTGAATCTATTTGAAATGTGAAAAGTTTCCTTAAAATGGTCCATATGGTATGTAGAACATCACAGCTGGCACTAAACTGCCTGTATTTAGGCTTAAACACAAAAACAATGTATGTAAGGAACAGTTTTCTGAAAAAGAACTCAAGTGCTGCTCTCGTAAGGCAAACATACACAAAAGTGCTGACAGCACACAGGGAAACCCACCAATTGAGATGAAAACTCGTGTTCAAACACTGAACCTTTGTTTCTTTAAACTTGCCAATAAACGTTTCAAGGATAACCAATGCCAAACTAACAAGAGGTCACCCTTTTAATGAGTGAGGTGTCACACATACAGTTGTACATAGTCTCAGCAAATATGCCCAGATATATCTGGTTGGCTGGGCAGAACCTAGCTGGGCTGCTGCATCCTGGCAGCTTTGAACTTTGAAATCCTTTTTGGAGGTTCTTCTGATGCTTCAGACAAGACTTCCTCTGATTTCCACTCCAGAATGGTAGGCAGGACACGCAGAGCAGCGACTGGGTGTGGTATTAAGGAGGGAGACAAAGGCTCCTTTTCTACAACAGTTCCGGAAAATGCCTACAACAGAGGAGAATACTCAAAATGAGTTAATAAAATGCAAATGTGAAGCTATGCCCATAAGGTCATTACCCTGTATTAGCCTGATTAGGATTGTTATTTCTCTAAATCAAAAGTAAAGAAATGTCTTTAAATCAATGATCATTCCTTGCATAAGTAACCAAATTGTAATTAACCTCCAAATACAGCTTGTTCAAAGATGACCAAATGAAAGACAGTGTCTTATAAGTACTACTTCATCTCATTCCTACCATATAAGTGATCTAAAAATTTGCTTTCTCACTGACACATGCTCAAGGAATAAAACTGCTGATGTAATATATAGCTTCATTTTGGACAAGGAACGCAGAGACTTTGCAAAGTTGGAGCATGTCAACATTTCCATCATACGTCATATTTTATGACTTAGTATCTTCTAATTGCATCAAGCTGACACACTGCATACAAATTGGCAAGCACGCATTTTGTTTGTTCTTTCTTCCTTACCAAATATGATCAAAAAATGGTGAAGGCAATTTATACTTAAGAGAAAGGCAAACTTGCCTCCAACTATTTCTTTCAACTTGCCTCTATAAAAGGTCTAATAAAAACATTTAATGTTTAAAAATTATAATTTATATGCAGTCAATTATGACTTAATCCTTTTTAACTTAGCTAAGCAATGATTCTTGGAAAACGCTGGGAAAAAAGCAGCTCAGAACTACTTTTTCTAAACATATTTAAGAACGAATCAACCTGCTATGTATCGAAAACAGAAAATTCAGAATGCCTAAGGACAAGGGGAAGCAGTTTACATTCAAGGTTTGATGCTCAGACTGGGCACAAAGGAATGCACACCAGATTCATTAACTATGCTTAGTTCTGCTTTTTCATAACTCAGTTACCAAGAAAAACAAAGCAAAACAAACCAGCCATTCTTTTCTTTCAGGACCCGCAAAAAAGCAGTGGGGTTTTGTTTTCTGCTCCAGTAGCCAAAGCCTGCCTAAAGCTGTGCCTGTACACAATTGCCTTGTTCTAACAACATGCTCATTTTCAGAAACAGGTAAGCAGAATCATGGTAAAATCAGAAGCAAAAGGAAGAAAGTTAGTGTGTTGCAAGCATATTTAAAACGCCCACAAAATCAACCAAAACCACAGCATTTAAGCAAGCATGTCTAATTGGAGTGGCTTGCTCTCTTTCTCCGTAACTTATTTAACACATTATACTGTAGAGAATAATCATGCCATATTCAAAAAAAAGGACGGAGTGTACTTAGATGTTTTATAATAATATAGCAAATATACTCCAGAAAGTCTAGAACATGAAGTGCTAACTCTACAGACGGATCTTCCACCATCAGCCACATCCTGCCTGGATTCATCTGTAGCTGTTTGTATGAAAAGTGATGATAAACAATACCTTTTATGAGGAATTAGTTTCTTGCAGAAAATGTGGGGGTTTTTTTAAATAAAGTTTACACTGAACTTGCTCACTGCATTGGAAACTACTGAAAACTCTGCTTCATCTAGTTTGAAAAGAATTAGTGCAAGTTCTTACACAACAGAAATGAAGACTACTACTCTGCCCTGAATTTCAGAGCAGCAGCTACATTTAATTCTTTTACTCACCCAGTCACTAAAGCAACTGTACATTTTCCCTTACGTTGCACAGTCTCTTTTGTTCACAGTGAAGCCCTTAACTTTCCAAACATGTGAAAATAGACTTGTTTGGGATCACGGCCCTAATCTAGAATAGGATGAGTAGAGGTGTAGTGCTTCCTTCCACAGGGCAATTCCTAGGATGAGTAGAGGTGTAGTGCTTCCTTCCAAAGGGCAACTCCTCTGTGTTTAGCAAGTCCAAATAACTCAGCTGGTACTTGTGCCTACTAATACTTAAAACACCACCCGGGAACTAGCTGCCAGGTAGCTGTGCAACATAGGTTGCTGAGAATCCACTTTCCCCTCTCATCAACTATGAAGCCCAGATTTCTATTTTTTCTTTTTTTTTTTTCTTTTTTTTTTTTAATCCCGCTGTATATCCTAAGGTACATTTTCAGGACGACCCAGTAGACACAACACTGCTTTCAGCCACCCCTGCAACGGACTATTTTGTCAAATCCTCATGGAAGAGTACCAGGTCCTGGGCAAGCCCCTGACTCATCTCCTCCCCTCGGCCCCCAGGATGTCTATGACAGAACCTGCCATCCTGCGATGTCCTTATGAAGCAGATTAGGTAGGAGTTCAAACATTATCTTACAGGAATCAAACTGATAGTATAGACAACTCAGTCATTACATTTCTTGTTTTTATCCCTGCCAATGATCAATAATCAATTAAAAACTGTACCTTGGTTGTCCCTGAAGAGGAAGGAAGCTTTTCCGGTAGCAGCTGCTGCCCCTCCTCCTCCTCAAGTATGCCTTCGCTGTTGTCACTCTGAGAGGCTTCATCATAGCTAATACTTCTCTGAACTCCTTGTCTGTCATCACACTCAGCAGCACTCTTCTCACTGGTATCGCTACAAACACTGTTCTCTCTGCTTCGAGACTTCAAAATTGATTTACGAGGGACATATTCTCCATTCACAACATCAACAAAGACTCTATAAAGCAAAAAAGGAAAATGTTAGCTTTAATAAACCATTTCAGGGTCAGATGACAAAGTTACAATTATCTTGCTTTGTCTTTTGTACAAATTAATTATGATGTGCTTTTCCAACTTTTTTGCTGCAGAATTACAATACTGTACCTTCAGAGGCATTTTATTTACCAACATACAAGAATCTATTCTGCAGAGCAAACACTGTTATGTACTTTATTCAAGCATTAAGTTGGTACACTCTTCCAGCAGAAAACGTATAGCTCTTTGAAAAGTGTTAGGAAACAGAACAGTGTGTTATCCAAGTTAGAAAAAATGTAAACGAGACAACCGTCAGGGTTGTTTCAGTGAAGAAAAACAGAAAATCTCAATGACTGAAGGTTTTCTAGAACGAAGTTCTCATCAGGTGTAGAATATAAAAACAAATACTTGAAACATTCATTGCACATGGGAAGAATGAAGCTTGTTCCTGAAAAGTTCCATAATCTCCCGCTTTCATTCAAAAAAAAAAAAAAAAGAAAAAGAAAAAAAGGAAAAAAAAAAGCTTTTAAGATCAGATCAACACGAAGACACTTTTCAAGTATTCTCAAACTGTAAACTGATAAAGAGGCCTCCTCCTACACTTTCTACTCCATCTCCATGACTTAAAGAAGTCAAGGGTGGGTGGAGGAGAAAGAGTGGCATTATAAGACAGTGCCAATTTTCTCAAACTCATGAAGAAGCAGCCCAATGACTGGATGACTTTTAAGGGTGTGTTAACAGCTTTATTCATCAGGCACTCCTGGGAACACTTGCATCTCTTTACAGAAATCAGAGTTCCTTTGCAGAGCTCTGGGAGAGCACCATGGAAGAATCCTCTACCTCGTCTTCAGCCCCAGCAGCTCTAATTACAGAAAAAGATTAAAGTTTTCTCACTTTGTGACACATTTTTTGAGACATTTAGGTTCCTGAATACAAATGCAGTGTGATGCTCACAAGCACTTAATCAAGCCATTTAACAGGTGTCCGTGTATATCTTTACAAGCTTAAATACTTGGTTTAACTCTCCTGTCACCTTAGTTTTGCATGTTATAGAGTCCTCTAAGCCCAGCAGCATTTCTCAGGCTCTCTTGACTGTGGGTGTTCTACAGGTGAGCACTTATTTTTACAAAGAATAGAGGCAGTGAGGGACTGAAGTCAGGGAGAGCAAATGCAAGGAAAATACGCCAACAGAGACCTGAGTATATTCTGATGATACTGGAAGGAAGAGACAAAAACTGGCAATTCGTAACTGGGAAAGAAGGTGTATTACAAGGAATAGGTCTGGTCAGTTATGCTTGAAAACACAGAAGCAAAAGACATGGAATTAACCAGAATATATAGCATCACTTCTGTATCTCTTTACCCAAATGTACTAATAAATTTACCTCAGTTTCAGAAGGTCTGAAAAAATAGATGACTGATGAATTGCTAACTGGAAAACTTTAAGCTTAAAAATGTTTTATGGATATGAAAGTGCGGCAACCATGCAGATGCCACAAACTTTCACTTTTAAGTAATAAACTCAGTTCCAACTATTTCTTTCAGGAAATAGTAGACTCTTTGTCATACTATAGGTGAACAGAAATGAAAAGAGGTCTGCAGAGAGGAAAGCTAACATGCCAATGCTATGAATCACACACCGGTAAATGTCTGCTGGGGTTTTGATGTTAGGCAGCTCTGGAGTTGCATGGCCATTGCCACTGCCGTTCTTCCGTTTACGCTTGGCCTCTTCTTTTTTTTCACTGAATTTCAAAGTAGTATTTTTTCCTGTGTTTATTCTTACCTGAAAATTGAACACAAAGAATGGTCTAGACCATAAAATCAACAATCACTAGGCTGCAGATCAACTGACTTCTGACATTCTCCTATCCAAGCAGTTGGTAACTATGAAGGGTACATAACTTAAACATATGAATGGTAACATTCATAGTGTGAACTGCTTATTCTTTACCACTTGCAGTAGGCTGGGGCATTTCTTTGCACTAATATGCAAGATTTTGCAAATAATATATGAAAATCTGCTTGTTCAAACTCTGCTCAACAGCTGAGTTGTCCAACAACTAATTTGAAGTCCAGTAAAAAGTAATTTTAAAAACTCCAAGATAGGATACTGGTTTTCCAGAAGCCAGGACAGCAAGCATACCTTTGAAGATCATTTTTTTAATACCATATTTGATACTGCAGAATCTTATCAGTGGGTTTCAAGCATTTGAGAAAAATCCAAAATGTCACCTACAGTTACAATTCCACATTATCTGCAATTTTCTGTCTTAGATATGGTATGTACGCGTTATGCGAACTCTTGAGAGAAAGGTAAAAAACATACATAAAGTACAAACCCTTTTAGGTTCAACAGTGTGAGAGAAAAAAATAGTTGGAACAGAGTTATCTCCAACATCTGTATCATCTTCAGCATCACTATGATAATAAGTAGAGCCATTAAGGTGGCCACCAAACAAGTCTGAATTTGTTACTTCTTTGTGAAAGTTGCCCCGAGTAACAGAGTCTTCTGCTCTATACGTCCCATTCAGATCTGTCCTCTTATCTTCTTTCTCCTCTTCAGAGAAGCCTGCATCTTCTCCATTTGTCTCAACTGTATCAGGCATCCTATGGAATGAAAAATATCCAAGTGAACTGAGGTAATTCATACTCTTGAGAGACACGGAGTACAAAATCACAAACAAGCCTGTACATAGTTTTCTTTAGCCAGGTAATGTATTTTTAGCCAGACTGTGGAACCTTTTTGACACCCTGTAAGAATGACTATGTCCTTCCCATGTCAACTGGAAATACCAAAACCGTGACATTCTGGCTAACGATATATGTATTGCTGTAGGATCTGAACAGATCTTAGGATGTCATTAAATACTAAATGTGTCAACTCCTACACTGTAAATGTAGGATTTTTTTCTAGCCTGTGGGAAATGGATTTTACTTCACCCTTTTTTATCATCCTAAAGAAAACATACTAGACTGCTGTGGCTGCACAACAGAGGCAGGTTTTAGAACTTTGGCCTTGCAGCGCATGCTTTGTTCATGTTCCACCCTCCTTCCACTTATTATAATTTTAACTGCATTTAATCAATAGCCTATCAGCTATCTGCACTCACAGCAAGATCCTTTGTGTACATACAGAATCACACGCCTGTAGCTTTCTGAGCTTCAAACCTGACAGCGCTACTGCAGCACTGTACCTGTCTAGTTCACCAAGCAGCATTTCTTGTCTCTCGAGCTCTTCTAAGCGAGCCCACAGTTCCTCCTCCGACTGAAAACGGCCCACGGATTTTGTATCATTTCCATTCACTGGAAAATCCACCTCAAAAACATTTGATACTTTTGGCTTTGAGTGAGGTTTGTGAGCAGTTCGGTATCTTCCTGTGTAATGAAAAATAAGATGCAACTAGTAAAGCAACTGACAAAAAAAAAACAAACAAAAAAACAAAACCCCACAACCCAAAAAAACCCTGGGTGGTGGGAAAAACTTACAAAAGAATTACGGGATACAAGCAAAACATTTTCCATTTCAAATTATTGTTTAACTGTTTAAGTGAAACTGTCAATGAACCAGAGCACCAGCACAGGATAATAGTCTAATAGTCTCCGGATGTTACAGACATACCGAGGCAAAGCAGAGATGTTTATTGACAAAGCAGGAGACACTGATCCTATGACACTTTTATTACAACGTGGCATTTTTTACCTCTTGTACCAAACAGTAGGTTTTGATTTGCTCTGACAGACACCATCATGTGAATGCAACATTTGCTCACTGCCCCATTAACAGCAACATTTTATTTACCAGGAAAACAAACCTAGTTCGTACTTTTGCTCATTTTCGGCAGTTACCTATATTTAAAGAGCAAAGCCTTTTTTGTTTCGGTTATATTTTTTTAAATTTAGAGTGAAGACCATTAAAAATGATCCCCAGAGTTGTCTGGAAAATCTGACCAAAATCCAGTCATTATGAATCACTTACTTTAGTGAAGGAGATCTACTCTGAAAAGTATAAAAAAACCCGCCTTTCAGAAACGATAAACATAAATCCCTTTAAAGCTTCAGAGGTGACCCAAGATACACACTTGCGAGTAAATGGTAGCCACCAACAAGTTCTTGCTGGCATTTAAAGGCTTTGCTACCCAGTAAAATGGTGTATCCACTGAGGATGGGGAATACTTTTACCATTTGAGCGCTGTCTAGCACATAAGGAACAAGCCGCCTGCCAACAATACTAATGCTTTAGCCCTGTCTGTGTGAAGGGAAAGACTGTTCCTTCAATCCCCCTTCTCCCAGAGACTGGCAGCTCCTTGAGCATCGCTTGTATCTGCACAGTCCCAGGCAGCTTCCCAAGGGAAATTCCCACTCTCCACCATCAGCATCCCCACACAGCATCTGCACCTCTCTGCAGGAAGGAGGACTCTTCCCCTTCCATTTCTCCCACAAATACACCAACGTTTTGTCTGTACAGCGGGACTGCAGTATCTCTGTGGGGTGTTATGAAATTCTTTGTGCAGCTACTCAACAATAATACAGTGTCCTCATTATTCAGCATCCTTCAAGTTTTAGAATCTCTTTCTCTTAACTAATTGTGTGGCCATTTTTTTAATTTTAAGGACTCGTGGCTTAAAGATATCCTTATTCAAATACATCATCTTATACTTTAATCCTGAGTTAAATACAAATCCAATAGCAACATTAAAAAGCAAACAGGTGACTGTAAGTAATGTTGGAATGTGTATCCCCTACACTTCCATGGGATAGCATTTTTCATCATCTCATTAAGAAAAGACTGAAAAGTACTTTATTGAGATTTGAATATAAATTGAGGTAAGCCAAGCAATCAAGAGTAGCTTGGGAGAATTTCATTTGGTATAATTACAAAATTAATAAATAAAATTTGGGAGGATTAGTTAACAATCTATTTCAATTTGATTTTCAGATTATACCCTCCCAATTTCTTATTGTTACACTTCAGTGTTAATCACTGACTTGACTACCAAGGTAAGCATGGGGCTTCCTGAACACCAGCAAGTGCTTCAATGTGCCAGTAGTTTTGCCTCCTCATTCTAAGAAACCTGCCCATTAGGAAACCAGGTCAGATCTCAAAGACAACAGAGGATAACCACTTGCTGCTCCAATATCCACTGTGCTCACCCACTGACACTACAAAGCACCACCATTAACTTCATACACTAACAAACAAACAAAGTGAAATATTAAAACCCAAAATGGAGAGTCACCAATTAACTAATGAGATGCTCAGGATAGTTGTCTTCCTTGGAGATACAGCCCATTTCCACATGAACAAAACCAGTTCCTAGGCTGCCTTAAAATAATCACCAAGTTATACTTTTAGTTACTTCTCTCTCAGTTGTATTAGAGATTGGTGCTGATAGGGAATGTACTAATTCCCACTTACAGATTTTCAGCAAAAGTTAGGATGAGAGGACAATGATAACAATGAAAGTTCAGGAGCAGTACAGCTGCACAAAGGTTGACCTGGCATCCACAGCATGCTGCTGCATTAATACTGCTACAATGGGATGCATTTCCCAGAATGCTGCTACTCCTATTCTGCAATGACATCTACCCAGAATAGAGATACCCCCTGTGGTTTAACCCCAGCCAGCAATTAAGTACCATGCAGCCACTCGCTCACTCTCCGCTGCCTTCAGTGGGATGAGAAAGAGAATCAGAAAGTAAAACCCATGGGTTGAGATAAAAACAGTTTAATAACTGAAATAAAATATAACAAGAGTAACAGTAATAGTAATAATACAAGGAAATATATAGAGATAAAAAGAAAAGCCAAAAAAAGACAAGTGATACACAATACAATTGCTCATTGCCTGCTGACTGATGCCCAAGCCATCACCAAGCAACAATCGGGGGCTCCTAGCCAACTCCCCCTAGTTTCTGCACTGAGCGTAACGCTCTGTGGTATGGAATAACCTTTTGGTCAGTTTGGGTCAGGTGTCCTGTCTCTGCTCCTTCCTGGCTTCTTGTGCTCCTCCTCACTGGCAGAGCGTGAGACTGAAAAGTCCTTGATAAGGGTAAGCTCTACTTAAAACAACTAAAACATTGGTGTGTTATCAGCACTTGTTCTCAGACTAAAGCCAAAACACAGCACTGCACCAGCTACCAGGAAGCAAATTAACTCTATCTTAGACAAAACCATGACACCCCTTAGTCAGCCTTGGCATATAAAGAATATTGTGATTTATTCCAGAAAAATGGAATGTTGAACTGCCCAGCTTAGGCCTTTGCAAATCACGAAGTACTACTCCTTTTCAAAATGTCCAAGTGATGCTATTTTCAGACTGCAAAATTACTTCTTCCTCCAACTTTGCCTGAGTCTTATCTATCAAGCACCGCTTCAGATGGTACAGAAATTATCCAATCCCTCAACACAACTATCTTTGTTTCCCAGCATCCTCTCCAGAAAACTTCAGGAAGTATCTGCTTCAGTACATTGGCAAGACGTGCATGCTGAGATTGTTTTCACATTTGTTTCACCAACAGTAGTGGAACACCCCAGTGGATGACAACACTTACATTGTCAATGTATGTCTTATCCCTGTCCGTGCCTCTTCTCCTCCCTGCTGACACGGCTTGCATCCTCTCCCCGTAACAGGCAGAGCCTGCCATTTTCTAGCCTGTCTTCTGTAGTAAAACTCACACTTGGATGCAAAAAATGTCTTCTCTGGTTCCCTCTCCAGGAGCCAGCCTATTTTATTTTCTGCCTCTCTTCTAGAAAACTTCAAACTCCCAATGCAGACTCTTCGAAGAAATAAAATCCCCTCAGTATGCCCAGCTGATGATTACCAGAGAATTCCACAGTGAAACTGAGGGACAAAACCCATCTTACCTTCAGATTGCTTTATTCAAAATAAAATTTATCAATTTTTTTAAATGTAAAAGATACAGTGAAATGAAACAATCTGGTCAATCCCACATAAGGAATGTTAACCCTAGAAAAGGAGTGTTTTGCTTACTATTATTTCAAGACATATGTTTATTATTAGATCACGTACCTTTTGTTCCAATGCTATCATCTTCAATTTTTTCTCTTATGTCAACAAAATCACCTGCAGCCTAATTAGAAAGATGGAAAGTTAGGATTATTAAATGCACTGGTTTATGCTTATTAACAGCCCAGCT